>CAIGRO010289294.1:0-18352 GCA_903798355.1 Fraxinus baroniana
AGTCCATTAATACACAATTTCTCTTGCCAAATTTGTTTATTAATTCATCTATAGATGGTAAATTAGACATAACAAGGATACTACAAATATGAATCAACAATTCGGCTCTTCCAGGAAAGAAGAAACAAGATAAGTTGGCAGTTGACACTCAACGCAGGCCACGGGGCCAAGAAAGCAGCTTGGACATCAAATTCATATAATTTTTTTATTATTCGGGTTTTGGACCGCGATGGGGCAAGAAGAGAGGCGAGACCAGTCTTAACATCCCTAAATATGTCGAGCAAGAACGTGAAATGATGCACCTCACATTCTCTCAATCAACAATGAAGAATCTGAGATCGAGTTTGAGGTAGAAGATGAGGAGGGTGGCTAGAGGGGGAGGAAAAGAGCCCAAAAGCCAATTAAAGCAAGGTCACTAAAGTCTCTAATGTGACGAGAAGAAAAACTTGTGTAAAAACTAAAAATGTGTGGTTTTTAATAATTTTGTGGCCCTTACTTTGACAAGTAAGGATAATATTGTATTTTCGTTTAATGCATTTTCTTGATGTTTTGAATATTTAGTTACATTTGATATTCACAAAAAATAGAAACTCCATATTCTTCAATAACTAATGTGACTTTTTCTTATTTAATTTATTAAACTAAAAGTTAGAATAAAACAAATTTGAAGAGCTGCCTCCAATTCATTGAGGCACTTTCACCTTTATTACATATCCATTTTGAGTCTCAGATGTCATCAATAATAAATTGAAGTGCTTTGACACTAGTCAATAATCAAATGAAATGGTTTCACATTAATTACATATTACCCATGTCGATCATATCGAGTTGCTTAATTGAACAATTTAATAATTTATTATATATAAACAAATTATTTCAAAAATATTTTCATAACATAACAAGAGTAATTGGAAAATTTTACCCCTTTTTGAAATATTTTCATAATTCTAGAGTGGGTAAAAGTTTACGAGATTCTATTTAACGCATTTGTATATATTTTTTTTCATTAACTTCTACTTTTTGCAAAGGATTTGTTTGATGTAATTTTTATTTTTTTGAATAAATCTCGTAAAAAGTAATTTTTTAGAAAATGTATAATTAAAAAAAAGTTAGGAGTCCCTTAACACACAATTTCTTTTTCCGAATTTGTTTGTTAATTCATCTATAGAAGGTAAATTAAACACATACCACACGGTACTCTCTTAAAAAGTGATCCACATCGTTGATCAATAAATACACGTAACTCGCTAAATATTATAGTAATGCCAAAGTGGGTCAAAGATTACGAGATTCTATTTAAAACATATGTATACATGTTTTTTTCAATAAGTTCTACTTTTTACAAATGATTTGTTTGATGCAAGTTTTTTTAGAATAATTTCGTACAACATAATTTTTAGTGAATGTATAACTTAAAAAAATATTAGGAGTCCGTTAACACAAACTTTCTCTTGCCGACTTTGTTAATTAATCTATAGAAGGTAAACTAGACATAACACGAATACTGCATGGTACTCTTAAAAAGTGATCCACGCCGTTGATCAATAGAAACATATAATCCACTAAATATTTTCGTAATTCTAGAGTGGATCAAAGATTATAAATTGAAACTCTTTGACTCTAGTCTATAATCAATTGAAACGGTTTCACAATAATTACACATCTCCCATATCGATAATATTGCGTTGCTTAATTGAACTATTTTGATATAAATAAATTATTTCAAAAGTATTTTCATAACATAACTACAGTAATTGGACAAGTTTTCCCCTTTTTGAGATATTTTCTTAATTATGGAGTAGGTAAAAGATTATGAGATTCTATTGAACACATCTGTTTATATGTTTTTTCATTAACTTCTACTTTTTACAAAAGATTTGTTTCACGTAAACTTTTTTAGAATAAATTTCCGAAAACGTAATTTTTTTAGAGAATTTAAAATTGAAAAAGAAGAAGAAGAGTTAAGAATCCATTAACACAATTTCTCTAGCCGAATTTGTTTGCTAATTAGTCTATAGAGGTAAATTAGACATAACACATATACCGCACGTGCTCTTAATAAGTAAATGGACAATTTTACCCCTTTTTGAAATATTTTCATAATTCTAGAGTGATATATATCTCATTAACTTCTACATTTTACTAAGGCTCTGTTTGATGTAAAAAAAATTTAAAAAATTACATAAAATATAATTTTTTAGAGAATGTATGATTAAAAAAAAAAGTAAGGAGTCCCTTAACACACAATTTCTCTTTCGGGATTTGTTTGTTAAGTCGTCTATAGAAGGTAAATTAGAATGATACCGCACAGTATGCTATTGAAAAGCGATCCACGTCGTTGGTCAATAAATACATGTAACTCCCTAAATATTTTATTAATGCCAAAATAAGTCAAAGATTACGAGATTCTATTTAAACTTCTACTTTTTACAAAAGATTTGTTTGATGTAAACTTTTTTAGAATAAATTTTGCAAAACGTAATTTTTTAGAGAATGTATAACTTTTAAAAAATAGAAAAAAGAGGAGTCCATTAACACACTATTTCTCTAGCCAAATTTGTTTGTTAATTAATCTATAGAAGGAAAATTAAACATAACACGAGTACCACGCGGTACTCGTGATAAGTGATCCACGTCGTTGATCAATAGATACCTTTGATCCACTAAATATTTTCGTAATTCTAGTGTGGATCAACGATTACGTGATTCTATTTAACAAACATGTATATATTTTTTTCATTAACTTCTACTTTTTAAAAGGATTTATTTTATGCATGTTTTTAAGAATCAATTTTGTAAAACGATATTCTTTAGAGAATGTATAATTTTTTTTAAAAAAAGTTTGGAGTCCATTATCACACAATTTCTCTTGCCGAATATTTTTGTTATTTATCTATTGAAAGTAAATTAGACATGGCCCGGATACCGCACGGTACTCCATTTAAAAATTCCACTTATCTCAACTACGAAACTACAACTCGGCTCTTCTAGCAAAGAAAAAACAATATAAGAATTGGTGGCTGACTCTCAGCATAGGCCACGGTGCCAAGAAGGCATCTTGGACATCAAATCCTTATGAATTTTACTACTATTCTGGTTTCGAGAGCAGTCTTGGCATCCCTAAAAATGTCGAGCACGAACATGAAATGATACACCCTACATTCTCTCAATCAACAATGAAGAATCCGAGTTCGAGTCTGAGGTAGAAAATGAGGAGACCAACGAGAGTTGGATGAAAAGAGCCTGAAAGCCAATTAAAGCAAGGTCACTAAAGTCTCTAATGTGACGGGAAGAAAAACTTGTGTAAAAACTCAAAATGTGTGGTTGTTAGTAATTTTGTGGTCCTTACTTTGTCTATTAAAAGTAATGTTGTACTTTCTTCTAATGCATTTTCTTATTGTTTTGAATATTTAGTTTCATTTGATATTCATAAAAAAAGAGAAAACCCATTATCCGAATGTGACTTTTTACTTATTTAATTAATTAAACTGAAAGTTATAGTAAAGCAATTTTGAAGAGTTGCCACCAATTAATTAAGGCACTTCCACGTTTATTACATATTACCCATCTTGGGTCACAGATGTCATCAATAATAAATTGAAACGCTTTGACACTGGGCAAAAATCAATTGAAATGGTTTCACATTAATTAAAAATTACGCATCTCTTCATATCGCCTTGCTTAATTGTGCAATTTATTAATTTATTATATAAAAATAAATTATTTCTAAAATATTTTCATAACGTAACTATAGTAATTGGAAAATTTTTCCCCTGTTTGAAATATTTTCGTAATTCTAGAGTGGGTAAAAGATTACGAGATTCTATTTAACACATCCGTATATATTTTTTTCATTAACTTCTACTTTTTAAAAAGGATTTGTATGATGTAGTTTTTTAGAGAATGTATAATTAAAAAAATGTTAGGAGTCCCTTAACACACAATTTCCCTTTTCGAATTCGTTTGTTAATTCATCAATAGAAGGTGAATTAGACATAACACGGATACCGCGCGGTACTCTAAAAAAGTGATCCATGTCAATGATCAATAGAAACACATATTCCACTAAATAATTTCGTAAACTAGAGTGGATCAAGGATTATGAGATTCTATTTAACACGTCTGTATATTTTTTTTTCATTACCTTCTACTTTTTACAAAGGATTTATTTTATGCATATTTTTTTTAGAATCAATTTCGTAAAACCTAATTTCTCAGAGAACATAAAATTTTAAAAAAAGTTAGGAATCCATTAACACACAATTTCTCTTGCCGAATTTGTTTGTTAATTAATCTATACAAGGTAAATTAGAAATAACATGAATATCGCACGGTATTCTTAAAAAGTGATCCACATCGTTGGTCAATAGATACATGTAATACCACTAAATATTTTCGTCATTCTTGAGATATTCTATTTAACATATCTTATATATTTTTTTTTATTAACTTCTAATTTTTACAAAGGATTTGTTTTATGTATACTTTTTTAGAATCAATTTCGTAAAACTTAATTTTTAAGAGAATGTATAATAAAAAAAAGTTAGGTGTCCATTAACACACAATTTCTCTAGCCTAATTTGTTTGTTAATTCATCTATACAAAACACAGATACCGCGTGTGCTCTTTTATAAAATGATCCACTTATCCAAGTGTGAAACTACGACTCGGCTCTTCCAACAAAGATGAAACAAAATAAGGTGGCTGCTCACTCTCAACGCAGGCCACGGGGCCAAGGAACTTGGACATCAAATCCATATGAAATTTACTACTATTTAGGTTTTGGACGGCGATGGGGCAAGAAGAGTGGCGAGAACAGTCTTGACGTCCCTAAAAATATTGAGGAAGAACGTGAAATGATACATCCCACATTTTCTCAATCAGCAATGAAGAATCCGAGATCGAGTTTGAGGTAGAAAATGAGGAGACCGGCGAGAGTTGGAGGAAAAGAGCCTGAAAGTCAATTCAAGCAAGGTCACTAAAATCTCTAATGTGACACAAAGAAAAACTTGTGTAAGAACTAAAAATGTGTGGTTGTTAGTAATTTTGTGGCCGTTACTTTGTCTATTAAGAGTAATATTGTACTTTCGTTTAATGCATTTTCTTTTTTCTTTTTTTGAATATTTAGTTACATTTGATATTCATTAAAAATAGAAACTCCATTATCCAATAACAAATGTGACTTTTTCTTATTTAGCCTCCGTTTGATAGGCATTAAAATGAAAAAAAGAGTTGTTGAGTCATATTTCAACCAATTTTTTTGACTTTTTATCTCTATGGTGGGTCCCAAATTGGTCTACTAACGATCACATTTTTTCTACAAACTTTCATTATAATGTCTACCAAACGGAGGCTTAATTAATTAAACTGAAAGTTACAATAAAGCAATTTTGAAGAGTTGCCACCAATTAAAAAGGCACTTTCATGTTTATTACATATTACCCATCTTGGGTCGCAGATGTCGTCAGTAATAAATTGAAACTCTTTGACGCTAGTCAACAATTAATTGAAATAGTTTCACATTAATTACATATTACAGAACTCTTCATATATCCTTGCTTAATTGAACAATTTATTAATTATTACATATAAATAAATTATTTCAAAAATATTTTCATAACATAAATATAGTAATTGGACTATTTTACCCCCTTTTGAAATAATTTTCGTAATTTTAGAGTGGCAAAAGAGTAGGAGATTCTATTTTAAAAAATCTATATATGTTTTCTTTCATTAACTTCTACTTTTTACAAAGGATTTGTTTGATGTAGGTTTTTTTTTTTAATAAATTACATAAAACTTGATTTTTAAGAGAATTTATAACTTGAAAAAAAGTTAGGAGTCCCTTATCACACAATTTCTCGGGCCAAATTTGTTTGTTAATTCATCTATAGAAGGTAAATTAGACACAAACCGCACGGTGCTTTCTTAAAAAATGATGCACGCCGTTGATCAATAAATACACATAACTCGCTAAATATTTTCGAAATGCCAGAGCGGGTCAAAGATTACAAATACTTTTAAAACATCTGCACATATATTTTTTTCATTAACTTCTACATTTTACAAAAGATTTGTTTGATTAAAACTTTTTTAGAATAAATTTCGTGAAATGTAATTTTTTAGAGAATGTATAACTAAAAAAAAAAAAAGAGTTAGGAGTCCATTAACACACAATTTCTCTTGCCGAATTTGTTTGTTAATTAATCTATAGAAGGTAGATTAGACATTCACATATATCGCACGGTACTCTTAAAAAGTGATCCACACCGTTGATCAATTGATTCACATAATCCAATAAATATTTTCGTAATTCTAGTGTGGTTCAAAGATTGCGATATTCTATTAAACACATCTGTATATGTTTTTGTCATTAACTTCTACTTTTTACATAGTATTTATTTTTTTAGAATCAATTTCGTAAAATATAATTTTTTAGAGAACATATAATTAAAAAAGAAAGAAAGAAAAGTTAGGAGTCCATTAATACACAATTTCTCTTGCCAAATTTGTTTGTTAATTCATCCATAGAAGGTAAATTAGACATAATACGGAATCGCACGGTATTCACTTAAAAATTGATCCACTTATCTCAATTGCTAAAGAACAACTTGGCTCATCCAGCAAAGAAGAAACAAGATAAGGTGGCGGCTGACTCTCGGCGCAGGCCACGGTTTCACATTAATTACATATTACCCATCTCGATCATATTGCCTTGCTTGATTGAACAATTTAATAAATTATTTCAAAAATATTTTCATAGCATAACTAGAGAAATTGGACAAATTTACCCCATTTTGAAATATTTCATAATTCTAGAGTGGGTAAGAGATTACAAGATTGTATTTAACGTATCAGTATATATTTTTTTCATTAACTTCTACTTTTTAAAGAGGATTTGTATGATGTAATTTTTTTTTGAATAAATTACATAAAACGTAATTTTTTTAGAGAATGTATAATTAAAAGAAATGTTAGAAGCCCCTTATCACACAATTTCCCTTTCCGAATTTGTTTGTTAATTCATCTATAGAAGTTAAATTAGACAAATATTACGCGGTACTATCTTAAAAAGTGATCCACCACGTTGATCAATAAATACACGTAACTCACTAAATATTTTTGTAATGTCCTGGTGGGTTAAAGATTACGAGATTCTATTTAACACATCTAAGTATATAAATCTTTTAAAATAAATCCTAAAACATAATTTTCTAGAGATTGTATAACTAAAAAAAAGTTAGGAGTCCATTAACATTGAATTTCTCTTGTCGAAATTTTTGTTAATTAATCTACAAAAGGTAAAATAGACATAACACGAATACCGCACGGTACTCTTAATTAAAAAGTGATCCACGCCATTGATCGATAGAAACACAAAATCCATTAAATATTTTTGTAATTCTAGAGTGAATAAAAGATTACTTATGAGATTCACATCTCCATATATTTTTTTTCATTGACTTCTACTTTTTACAAAGGATTTGTTTGATTTAATTTTTTTGAATCAATTTCGTAAAACGTATATTTAGAGAATGTATAATTAATAAAAAAAAAATGTTAGGAATCCATTACACCACAATTTCTCTCGTCGAATTTGTTTGTTAATTCATCTATAGAAGGTAAATTAGACATAACACGGATACCGCATTGTACTCTTAAAAAGTGATCCACACCGTTGATCAATAGAAACACATAATCCACTAAATATTTGCGTAATTCTAGAGTGGATCGAAGAGATTCTATTTAATACATCTGTATATATTTTTTTTTATTAACTTCTACTTTTTACAAAAGATTTACTTTTATGTATATTCTTTTTAAAATCAATTTCGTAAAACATAGTTTTTTAGAGAATGTATAATGAAAAAAAAAAGGTTAGGAGCGTTGAGAATTTACTTAACATGCACAGTGAAAAATAAATTATTTTTCAATTCCCACCAAAGATTTGCTTTGTATTTAGATAGAAACCGTATTTAGAATAATACATTCGATGAATTATGTAAACTCATTTGCTGGTTCTCAAATATGAACAATCATGAACTGAAATTCACAGTTGTTCAATTGTCCAGCCTCCAATGAAAACCCACACAGGGACAAGATTGAGAGAACTAGGTTTTTTTTTTTTTTACTTTTCTTATGCTAGCAATTATTTTCTCCTCTACTTTTCCAAACTCTAGCAGCCTATTGGTAGAAGTCTAAACGGGCTGGCCCATCGCTTAACTTAACCTGGTCCAATATTTAATTAATCCAATTAATTAAATTTGGTTCACGATTTAGTTAATCCAATTAATTAATTCGGGTCTATTAATAAGCAACACAATTAATTAATTATCTAACATTTGTCAATTAATAAATTGGTAAATCTCATTCTTCTAGTCCTCCTTTTGTATGTAACCCATCAAGTTTTCAATCACGATACATAACGACGTGAATTATTATTTTGATTTAATCAAAATCGATAAATTAAAACACTACTTTTAATTTATCACTAATTCACATCTATCGTCCCAAATTGACATCTAACATTGTATCAAGGTATTACATGTGACGTGAAATGTCATGTGGTAACAGAATTAAAATTGTTCATTTACCGTGAAACTATAATCATTTTGTCAATATGACCCGATCAATTACAAGGTATGCATATGTGTCAATCTCAATTATCGATCATATCTTTATTGTGCTGCTAAGTCAATGTAAGTCGAAATTTATGAGTTTACATTGGCCAAGAATTTCATTATCAACTTAAATGGATAAAATGTAGATCTGAATCTCTTACTATCTAAGAGTGACGAATCATGTATCGATCATTCACAACCTTCATATGATTCTTGACATAACGATGCCGTATTATCGACTCTTGGCAGAGTAACATACAACATCACCAAAGTATGAATGTCGTCATATAAGGTACTATGATGACATCAAGTCAAAGTACCAATTTCACTACCGAACGTTAGAGATTAACTACTGACACATGTGGAATCTTACAATGGGTCTCCAATGTTTTGTTATATAACAAAATATCCACGTGTTCATTCAAGTGTTACCACACTTTTAACTTGTAAGATCAACTACTTACTTCGCAAGTAAGAAATGCCGTATGTGATGGTGTATTCGTAATAACGATATGTATAACTCATCATTATATACGACCACGAACGATTTAAGATTCAGTCATATGTAATTTGTATCTCACAATTACAACTCCTTGTGATCAACAAATCACCAAAACTTGAATCTACGGATTCTATTGTTTAATTTATTATATTACTAATTTAATTAAATAATAGATATTGTCATAAATACGTATCAATTATATATTAATAGTGTTTATGTCCAAAATTGATTGGACTTAGGGCATAACACTTACAATGAGTCCATTAACACACGATTTCTCTTGCCGAATTTGTTTGTTAATTCATCTACAGAAAAATTAGACATAATATGGATACCGTATGGTACTCTCTTAAAAATGATCAACTTATCTCAAGTGCGAAACTACAACTCCGCTCTTCCACAAAAGAAGAAACAAGATAAGGTTGCAACTGACTCTCAATGTAGGCCATGGGGCCAAAAAGGCAGCTTAGACATCAAATCCGTATGAGTTTTACTACTATTCGAGTTTTGGATTGCAATGGGGCAAGAAGAGAGGTGAGAACAATCTTGACGCCCCTAAAAATGTCGAGCAAGAACGTGAAATGATACGCCCCACATTCTCTCAATCAACAATGAAGAATCCGAGATAGAGTTTAAGGTAGAAGATGAGGAGGGTGGCGAGAGTGGGAGGAAAAGAGCCCGAAAGCCAATTAAAGCAAGGTCACTAAAGTCTCTAATGTGACGGGAAGAAAAACTTGTGTAAAAACTAAAATGTGTGGTTTTTAGTAATTTTGTGTCCCTTACTTTGGCAAGTAAGGGTAATATTGTACTTTCGTTTATTGCATTCTTGAAGTTTTGAATATTTAGCTACATTTGATATTCATGAAAAATAGAACCTCCATTATCCGAGAAGTAATGTTTTCATATTTGCTTAATTGAACATTTTATTAATTTATTATATATAAATAAATTATTTCAAAAATATTTTCCTGACATAACTAGAGTAATTGGACAATTTTAGCCCTTTAGAAAAAATACCTTTCTATTGCCATCAACTGGGAAATTGGAATGTAGCAAAAAATAAAAAAAATAAAAAAATAAAACCTGACGATCGATTATCCTACTCAGAAGCCGAAAAGAAAAACTCAGCTCAAGAAAACCGAAGTTCCTCAAGATGAGGCTGAAAACTTTGGAATGTAGTTTCCTGCATTGATCCCTGAGAAGCCAAACCAGGTCGTCGGAGTAAGGCGGCTGCTGTTGAGGATTTTGGGCATGGTTCGCTTGAAAGGATGATGTTGATCCAAATAGCAGCAGTGATGAAGAGGATGGGGACGGGGATGATGAGAAAGGTGGTGATCAAGTTGCTGGTAGAGAAGGAAAATCCCTGTTGACCTCTGGATGCTGATGATCAAAGCATCTGATTATTTTCAGCAGCACTTAATAAAAAATGTGCACATACGACATTGAGATTGTATTCTTGTTTTGAACGTATTCAATCTGTATACACAGAGCTGCCTAAGAATCACGTTATATTGCGTTTTTTAAGTTGCCTATGAAACAATTTGCTTCACTACATGTAATAATGCGAATTCCGCAATGGTTAATTGAGGGCAAATGATAGCTAGAAGGCTTTAAAAGAGCTCAAAACATCTGCAGACTGCAAAGGTGTAGTGGAAAGCCAAAGATCAAATGCTCGACATCTTTAATTTCCATGATCAGATAGTGAAGATAGATATAAATATCGAGATAGATTTGGGATAAGAATTCCCACAAATTTGATGTAGATTTTCAGTGTAAGATACATGTTGTGGTGTGTATGGGGGGAAATCAAGTGTGAACTTCCAGAAGTTTTGAACATGGTTTTAAACCATGATATTCTTTGCCACCGTATGAGTAGATTGCATTTGTGGAGGTTTTAAAATACTGTTCAATTATGATTTTAAACATTTGAAATGAAGAGAAGTAGAAAATAACTATTTGATCAACCATTCATAGATCGAATAGGAGATAAGCACCAAACATGTACATTAAGTCTAAAGGATATAGACTTTTTAAACTTGAAACACCAAACGGAAGTTTGTGACTTTTATTGCAACAACAAGAATCACATAAAAATGTTTTTGGTACTCTCTAACTCGATTGCTCTGAGAGCATGGTTTTAAAAGGCAGCCATGAGGCATGCCTCAAAGTGAGGCGCACCAGTAGTGCCCCAAGGTGCTAATTTTTGTGCTATTTCTCTAAGGCAGCTGCCTCATCGAATAAGGCTCACGTCTCGAGGCGTGCGCCTCAATTTTGTCATATTTGACATTTTATTTTGTTTTGTTTTGTTTTTTGTAAGTTAAACATGAATTTTAAGGAGTTTTTTAAATTTGGTCCATCTCAAATAAAACAACAATGTTTGGACCTATCAGTTATGTACATGTTTGACCTAATCAACCCGATGTTTCACTATCCTTAATAGGGGTGGATATGGTTCCATTTGATTGAACTAAACCATGAACCATAGTTTTTATTGTTAATGGAACCAAACCATTTGATTCTGGTTTGGTTTGATTTTGATTTCATTACTTAAATTTTTAAATGATTAATGCAAATTAAAATCTATATCCATATCCGTAGGTTAGTAATATATACCCAAATAAAAAAATAAACATTAAACATTCGTAAATGTAATGGTAGATGTGGTGTAGGAGCGCAAATGAGTGTCTAAAATTAAAAATGAAAAAATGAAATAGAATTTAGATCTAGAATTTGACATAGATGGTAAGGTAAAATGTAATAATAAATGACATTTTTGTCCATTTCACATTTGTAATTTTTAAAGTTGAATTTTTTGGTGTGATTTGCTAATTTGTAAAAAGATAAAAATACATATTAAAAATAATTAAAATTTAGTTTGTTTCTCGGTTCTAAAAATCAAAATTATTAATTTTATTTTTTTTGTAAAGTCGAACTAAACCACTCGGTTTGATGGAAAAGTTCGACGGGTATTTTTTTTTTTTTTTTCCTTTTCCCTTTTNTGACATTTTTGTCCATTTCACATTTGTAATTTTTAAAGTTGAATTTTTTGGTGTGATTTGCTAATTTGTAAAAAGATAAAAATACATATTAAAAATAATTAAAATTTAGTTTGTTTCTCGGTTCTAAAAATCAAAATCATTAATTTTATTTT
Source organism: Fraxinus baroniana (assembly GCA_903798355.1). Taxonomy (NCBI): domain Eukaryota; kingdom Viridiplantae; phylum Streptophyta; class Magnoliopsida; order Lamiales; family Oleaceae; genus Fraxinus; species Fraxinus baroniana. The sequence continues at coordinate 12,275 of CAIGRO010289294.1, forward strand.
TTTTGTAAAGTCGAACTAAACCACTCGGTTTGATGGAAAAGTTCGACGGGGTATTTTTTTTTTTTTTTCCTTTTCCATTTTTTTGCATTTCGTTTCTCTCTTTTTATTTTATTTTAAATAAGATTAATGAGCGGTTTGTTTATTATAATTTTTATTTATGGTGAATTATTAAGATTATTTATGATTTGTTTATTTTCGTATTATTTTATATTTTTTGTCAGCGGGTAGATCTCCCTTGTCCTGTTGGTAGTGGTGGCAATCGAGCCAAGCGGCTCGTCGGCTCGATCGCTCGGCTCGTACTATAGCTGCTCACGAGCCGCTCGGACTTGTAAAAAAAGAGCCCGAACACGAGCCAGCAGGCCGGTTCAGTAGGCAAGCCTAGCCTGCTCGGCTCGTTTTTGACGAACGGCTCGTCTAATTATTATTTTTTTTATAGAAGGATAGTTAGAGCGATTCGGAAAAAAAATGAGCCCGAACACGAGCCGAGCAGGCTGGCTCGTTAGGCTTGGCTCGTTTTTGACGAACGGCTCGTCTAAATTTTTTATTTTTTATTTATTTATTTTATAGAAGGATAGTTATATAATTAAAAAAAAAAAAAAAAAGCGAGCTCAAGCCGAGTACTCAGCTCTCTACAGTACGAGCTCGTGGGCCAAGCAGAGCTCGCCCACAAGCAACAAGCGGAGCAGGAGCTCGACTCGTTTTATAACGAGCCACTAGCTCGAGCTCGTGGGCTGCTCGGCTCGTTTGCCAACTCTACCTGTTGGAAAGGCGCTTTTGTGTGCCTTTACATTTTAAGTATTTACTTAGCTGCATTTATATTAATCTAAATTAGAGAATATTGTCGAAAATTCAAAAAAAATTAAAAAGTGAAAAATAAGTCAAATTTGAAAATATTAATACGAGCTATTATTTTGAGAATGTGCCCGACACAATCTCTAATCGAACATTTGCCGAAAAAGAGATGGAGTGATACTACATGGCTGATTTTACTCATTATTCACATATTTCGTGAAAATTCAAAGCATAGACGTATATATTTGTAATTTCAGCAATTTAATGATTTTTACAGAGGAGAGAAATTGATAAAAAAAAAATAATAATAATAAAATAAATTGAAGAGAGATAAAACAAAATTTTGAATTATAAAAAATTATATATTTTTGAATTTAGAAAAAGAAAAACTAAAAAATTAGAAGGGCGAGAAACAAAGAACGAAGAATATTATAGTATTAGGGTCCGGGCCTTCGTTAATCTGTCGCTCGCAATTTTTAGGGTTTCGAATCCATTTATTTGCAAATTATTTTTCGAATCTCCATTTACACTTCAGAAGGATCTGAAAAGTTGCCGGAAAATGGTAAGAGGATTGTTGGGAAAACTCGCCGGTCGCTCGCTCTCCATAGCCGGAAAATGGCAGCAACAACAGCTCCGCCGGCTCAACATCCACGAGTATCAGGTTCCGCCTCTTGGACTCTCACTCTCTCCCCCTCACACACTCACTCGTACAGAAGTGCGTGCGTGCGTTTACTAATTTAATTGTCGTTTTTTCGTTGTGTGAATAAAATATGCTTGATCTATGTTAGAGAAAAGATCACTAATATACTTGGGTTTTGGTGCGATTGGTGTTGCGATTTTTCTGATACGAAGTGTACAGATGGAATTATGGATAAAAGAGCTATAGTTAATCCCTATTCTAGATCAACGACCTTGGCATTTCTGTCTGTGTCTTTTGTGCACTGTATTGGAATGATTAATGTGCCTATACCTTTTCTTCATATCAGGGAGCGGAATTGATGAGCAAACATGGAATCAATGTTCCAAAAGGCGTGGCAGCTGGGTCTATTGATGAAGTAAAAATGGCAATTCGTGATGTGTTCCCCAACCAGAGTGAGGTAATTAAGGCAAAGTTTCATTTTTTAACTCTTCGTAGGTTGAAGACGCATAGAAAGTTGTTGGTAGTTATGGATATAATATTACTTGGACTTTCTATGGTTTGCCTTTGGTCTTGCAATTTTTAATAGTAATCGTTTTGACGAGAATATACTTAAATCATATATGATGCAGCTGGTGGTGAAGTCCCAGATCCTTGCCGGTGGCCGAGGCTTAGGAACATTCAAGAATGGTTTCCAGGGTGGAGTTCACATCGTGAAGACTGACCAGGCTGTAGATGTAGCTGGTACGACGGACAATCTCTTGCATTTTCACAAGGATTTCCTTGAAGCACCATAATTTGTGTTTTTATGTATCAACTTAGGCAGGATTTAACTTCTGGCCATCTCGAGCTTGATTCTCCTAGGATATGGGTTAACTATTCATATGTCTTTCATTGAGATACCAAAAGGAAAAGATAAAAGACATTTCATCATCTGTTTTCCTACAGAAGTTTTGATTATTGGGCCATGCAACTACTGCTTTCATGGCCATATTCTCTTTCATCGGTGCTTACCTGCTTGAGGTTTGATTAGGTTTGTGGGTGGGCTGACATGCCTGTGTGATAAACAACTATAGGATTCATTTATCCAGTGATACTATTAGTTCATCTTGTCAGTGAATATAAACCTTATAGCTTCAGTCAGAAAGTTACAAGAATGATAGAAAAGACGTTTCTGCTCAGAAGCAGCTGTAGTTTGAATGTAATGAAGTATTATTTTGTTTGAATTAAATTTTTCACATTATGGAACCAACTTTTGAAGATTTGTATACGTTGTGGCAGGGAAAATGCTCGGCCAGATACTTGTCACCAAGCAAACTGGGCCTCAAGGAAAAATTGTTAGCAAGGTTTGGCATTGATTACTTATTCTGTTTATTACATTTTTTTTATAAGTGCAGGCTCATATCGTCAATTAACATGCACAGGTATAATGTCTGGGGGCATATTTTGTCATACGTACATACATACTCTCTGCCATCTCCAGTTTTTGAGGAACTTTTGGTGCTGCTGCTTATTATCATTAAGTAGCATGACTAGGATAAGCATTGTGAAGCAATGATGTCTTGCAAAATCTCATTTCCTAAGAACTAAACCTGACTTTTTCATATATACGTTCATACACGGTATGAACTTTTTTTGATCTTCTGAGTACTGTAAAAAACATACACATACACAGCTACATACATTTGGTGATCTAAAGTACTTCACTGAGTAAAATTTCTTGATTTTGGTCTGATATTTATACTGATCATTTCTTCTCATCTTGTTAGCATATGTAAACTGTCAATCTGTAAAATGCCACCTAAAATGAAATATTACATTAAAAACATATTTGGATTGGTCTGTTTCGTTTTTGCAACAACGTAAAAACTTCTTAATTTTGGCCAGAGTTGTGAATAGCATGTTGAGATGTTCTGTGTTTTGATGGCCAGCTTGACCGATCTGGTTTTGGACTAAACATGGGATGAATTGGACTCTGATTTTGTTAATTAAATGAGATTGGACCTACCAGTTTCCAGTATGTATCTAGGTTTCATCCCAACTGGTGAGCAGAGGATATAAAAGGTTTTCAAGTTCGGATATTGAAGGTTTAGAGGAATTTGTATGTAACAGGGTTTGAGGTTGGAGGAGTAGGAGTAGTAGGAGAAATTCTTGCAATTTCTATATCATTTTGACTCAAAACCATGATCGCAAACTTGATTAATTTAAACATCACAACTTTTTCTAGTTTGTTTGTTCTGACTTCTGTGCTTCACTTAACATATTCCTATTTGTTTTTGCCAATTAATTGGGACTTTGTGGCTTATTATTTGTAGCCATTGAGTATATGGCTCATTTGCCATCAACAGTCCTCTATACTTTTACTTTGACACAGAAGTCATACGTGCTCACTTATTAATACAAGTATTTGAAGATAATCAATAGTTTGATCATGCTCTATTTACGTCCCTAGTTAACTGTAATGCACTTTTCCTGGATTTAAAAGTTTCAGTTGTTTATTTTGCCCTAGTAAGATTCTGTACTTAAGTCCTCACATGTAACTTTTCTTGCAGGTTTACTTGTGTGAAAAGTTGTCACTTGTGAATGAGATGTACTTTGCCATTACTCTTGATCGTAAAAGTGCTGGTCCTGTAAGTTCTCAAAAATCGTAGACTACCTAATTGTTCACTTTTTACAACTAGTGAAGCTGCTCAAAATGTGCTAATGTGTGCACTTTATCGCTTTAGTTCTTGGTGTATTTAGATTATGCCTCTGTATGATTCCCATTTCTTAAAACTCATTTTTCTTCATACTCATTTTCAATCACACATTTCATGGGACCCACAACTTTTATCCCCAGGAATGTGTGTTATTTGTCGAGCATCATTTGTTAATTGTATCATCATTGACTATCCTGCATGTATCTTACTTGGTGTTCTCATTGAGTAGCTGTAGATGAATCTCATGGTGTCTCATTAAAATTGATCTAGTTTCCAACTAATTTTTTTCATATAGCATTTGCTTTTCATGAGTGCTTTGCTTAGATGGACATGTTATCAGTTTCAGGATGTAATTGATGCGATGTAATAAGAAAATGTATTTGAAATTCAATTGTGTTATGTATTTTTGATAAACCGAAATTTATTTATTTATTTAGGGCTTATTTGATTATTCTTTCTCACAGTGGTGGGATTTATTTGAAGATTCTATTGACCTGAGTAAATGTATTAAGATTCCAATTAGTGTGTGGATGTTGTCATTTCTGCAGCTCATTATTGCCTGTAAAAAGGGAGGAACCAGTATTGAAGATCTTGCTGAGAAACATCCGGAGTTGATCGTTAAGGTTGCTCTCTCTACCTTTACTTTGAGTGCTAGCTTGCTTGTGGAAATTTTGCTTTTTGGCTATGATTATTTTTTACTAATTAGAACTCTGTTCTTTTCTGGGCCAGGTACCTATTGATGTTTTCACAGGAATCACGGATGAGGATGCTGCCAAGGTGGTTGATGGTTTGTCTCCCAAGGTAGCTGACAGAAATGCTTCAATTGAACAAGTGAAGAAGTTATACGATCTTTTCTGCAAATGTGACTGCACATTGTTGGAAGTAAGAAATCTAATTTGCATTATTTCACAAAGGTTTCCTTTATTTCTGTTGATTACTTAATATTCTCTAGATTTGTAGCGGGGCATAAGCTTCCATAACTCTTGTTTTATGTCTCAAATGGAACCACAACTTTTTGGGCAGATCAATCCCATGGCCGAGACTTCTGATAAACAGTTGGTAGCTGCCGATGCGAAACTGAACTTTGATGATAATGCTGCCTTCCGTCAGGAAGAAATATTTGCACTTCGAGATCCAACGCAAGAGGATCCTCGTGAGGTATTTTCCATGATTTATATTTTCTATGAACCTTGGTATAGTACTTTATGCATACTCACGGCATTCAAGATTCCAGTAAACTTTTGTTATTGAACTTGTCTATAAATTGTCAGGTTGCTGCAGCAAAAGCTGACCTGAACTACATTGGTTTAGATGGAGAAATTGGTTGTATGGTGAATGGTGCTGGATTGGCTATGGCTACCATGGATATTATTAAGTTACATGGAGGAACTCCTGCTAATTTTCTTGATGTTGGTGGAAATGCTTCTGAAAGCCAGGTTCCTCCGATTTTCTTTCTCCTGCAAAATATCTCTGTTTCTTTTGCTTTGAATTGGTATCAAACATACATGTGGGTTAACTTGTATTTTTTCCTCAGCCGATTCTAATTTACCAATATACGAGTTTTCAGTCGTTTGAGAAATAGCTAGTTGAACAGAAATCTTTGTTTATTATTTGAAGTTTTAAATTGGATTATTTTAACTGCTTTTAATAGGTTGTGGAGGCTTTCAAAATTTTGACGTCAGATGATAAGGTGAAGGCTATATTGGTAAACATTTTTGGAGGAATAATGAAGTGTGACATAATAGCCAGCGGAATTGTCAATGCTGCTAAACAGGTGAAGAGTTGCATTGGTTTATGACCTTATGTACATGTAAAATAGGCTCTTGTTTCAAATAGGGGTATCCAAAATATCCGAACCGAACCGAACCGAGCGGTTCTTCATAAGTTAAAGACCCGAACGGGTACCTGAATCGAGAACCGAAAAGTTTGGGTCGGGTCTCGGGTTTAGAC
>CAIGRO010289297.1:0-12565 GCA_903798355.1 Fraxinus baroniana
TTTAATTATAAGAATGTTAGACTAGTTTCTCATTGTATTGGATGAATGATGAACCCTATTGCTTATTTATTTTAATTCAAGACAATTAATTTAGTATTTCTTGATTTTCTTGATTGGTTTTGCATTCTCATTAAACTATTTGATTGATTGGTCACCAATTAGATAGTAAGTTGCTTGTTATAGTGTTGAATACTCACAATAAGTCTAGAACAGTGTAAAATCAAAATGTATAGCTAGAATTACGAATAATCTCTTTCACACATGCAATCTTGTTGATAATCTGAACGAAATGCATGACTTTCATATGAATTCGGACTAGGAATAGAATCGTTTCGTGTTAGTCATAGGTTGGTGTATCTTGAGAAAAAAAAACATTTAACATATTAGCTTTATCGATTGTTAAAAATGCATGAATTTACTAGATTAATTATTTAGAATTGAAATAAATGGAAATAGGGGGATTCACGATTCCAATACAAACATTCACATACTAAATAAACATACTACTTGTTATTTTTAGTTTAGGATTAGCATAAAATAATATACAAACAATCTCTTTTGATTTCATCACATTTCAAATTTAACAGTAGCTATTGAACTACAAAATAGGACCTTATTCCTCGTGGGAACGGTACTTACTTACAAGTCTTATTACTTGTACAATGATCCCGTACACTTGCGGGTTTCACGCGAACACTTGATTTCAAATCTTGAATCTTGATTATTGGCTCTTTTGGTTATTAAGTTATTGATCTTGATTTTTTGCTTCTTGATTGTCTTGTTTTTCAATTTAGTTGCTACAATCATTTTCTTGATTCTTGATTGTAATCTAGATTCTTGATTGTGGATTTTTTTTATCTTGCTCTTCAATATGCCTTCTCTATTAATTCTTGTATTGATTAGATGACACAAAGAATAAGAAATTACATATGAATTGGGTGTCATAACCCTATTTATAATTTCCATATATATTTGGTTCATCGTCAAATACAACTCTAATGGATCCAGTCTCTACACATACTTTATTTAGATATCATAAACTCAACAATTTAATTATTTATTAGATCACTTTAATTGATCTCAACTTTAAGTAGTCTTATACACAATTAATTACATATATTGGTTCACATAACAAATTAATAAACCCAATAATATCCTACTTGGACCACATATGTTACCTTATAAATGTGTATAACCTTACGACGTCAAAACTTTTGCTATCATAACCAAAAAATCTCCGAACAACCTCATCCATTAATTATATAAATATATGATCAAAGCAATTTTCGTTACAACTATCATAACTAAACACTCAATGGTCACGTATATCAACATAATCAAATGACGCAGATCAAGAGTGTAGCATGAAAATTACATATAATGTGATTTAAACATGTCTATTTCCAATTGGTCCTACCTTATTTTTTAATGAGATCAATCATAAACTTTAACCAAAGTGGAACTAAATTGAATACTTTATTTTTGAAATAAATCGAATATCCATTGATAAAATTGTGTCTAAAATAGACAACATCCGAATACAAATTTTCACTAAACTGGCATATCATCACAATACACAACACCCATATGAGTATTATGCTTATGAAAGACCTTGGGTGGTAGCCATTTAGTAAATGAATCCATGATTATGGAGTTTATCCTAATATGTTTTATAGAACCTAACAACTCTGAATTCTTTCCTAACAACTATGAACTTAATAATGTCTATAAACTTTGACATCGTCAAGTTCCTATTGGAATACAAAATTGTTATGTCACGGAATAACTTAAGTGATTTTTCAATTTCATCCAAAATATGTAGCCTATTGGCAATATTTTTTAGTCATATTCTATTATCAGAATCAGAATATCCAATGATTTCCAACTTGTCCAATTTTCCTAAATGTGATTGTTCACGAAAATATATTTGAACTAAAACCACCGCGCAAGTGTACGGTTCGTTAACAAGTAATAAAGTGTGCTTATGATTCCGAGTATCGTCCCACAAAGATTTATTAGTTCAATTTTTATTACTGCGACCTTAACCGAAACAATAAAATTGAAATGTTGTTGTAATGAAATTATAACTAAATTAATCTAATTATGCAAGGATGAATGATTTAGCTAAACTGAATGCAAATAGCGTTGAATATAATTTGAAGTTTTCGAAGGTATGATGAATGTACTAGGATCTCGAATTCCTAAATAATAATCTTTTTACACCTAGTTTTACACTTTGACGCTATGATAATATTGATGAATCAGTGCTTCTAATTTATTTAACGTCTCTCACGAGTAAAGTCAAACCTATTTTCATATGTGACCCGACTATATCGCTATGACGGATGCGAACATACAAGAATGCATGAGTTTTTGTGAATACTTGACGATTTACCTAGGGTATGGCGGTATATTTCTATCCCCTATCGAACCCTATGATGATTTATACCCTATGGAACATATTTTCCTTCCTTCAAATGCTTGAAATAGATCACTACACTCACACAATTAATATGTACAATAACAGTGGAGAAAATAAATTCATATAAACCATTCAAATAGTCAAAACGAGTTTTTATTATCAAGAATGTAAAATTAAGAAATAAAAATCATATTACATAGTTCATCGTTTCCTAGTACAGAATTAACCTAACCTAACATGATGGAAAGGAGAAAATTAGAAAACAATGAAGAAATGACACCAATTGAATTCTTGACTTTAAACTTCGATTCGTGGTGTTGTTCTTCTCGTCATTGCTCTTTTTCTCCTCTCAAAACCCTTATGCATATGTTGTCTCCCGTTCTGAACGGCCCTAGGGTTTAAATAGTATCCAAAGATTTTGTTTAAATAAGACTTTCAGCGTACAAGGAAACCAGAAAAATTCACGCCTGAAACTAACTATGTGACTGCATAGTTTAACAATATGCGACCGCATAGAAGAGTGGAAAGTGCCCAGGTTTTTGTGCTATGCGACCGCATCGCATTGGCAATTTCCAAATTCTTGCATTTTGATCCTTGAACTCCATTTCGCCATTCTCTACCTCTTTTCCAACTTCTTCTTCTTCCAATACTTCATTCCGATTTTCAATTTGTCCTCGACATCTTCACATCTTCAATTCCTCTTATGGGTCGTCTTTCAATTATTTGCATCTTGGTCCCTAAACTTTGATTTTCTTTCGTTTTAGTCCTTTTTCTCCTTGTTTCTCCTAATTTTCGCCACATTCATCAATGTTGTCCTATAAAATTCAAATTACGTAGAATTAAGCTATATTTCGACATATTAATCAACATTGTCCATATTTATTTTAGTCCTTTTTCTCCTTGTTTCTCCTAATTTTCGCCACATTCATCAATGTTGTCCTATAAAATTCAAATTACGTAGAATTAAGCTATATTGCGACATATTAATCAACATTGTCCATATTTTGTGGTCAAAATAAGTGTGTAAAACGCACTTACCGGTGATCATGTAATCCTTAATTCTCTATAGACACCAAATAACCTAATGGCTACTTTTCAAATTTTCATTCCAGAGTTCTTTAAATATTTGTCTAGCATTCTAATAATAAATTCTATATCAGAATGTGTGCAAACCTAAATATACATTAAATTTCTAACTGCTGAAGCACATGTAATTTTGTACATTTTTCTTTATTTAAGTTTATCCTTGGAGCATTAATTGAGACTAAACTTGTCTCCCTTAATAACAAGAGTATCACCTGGTTTACATACATGTATCCCAAATTTCTTAAGAACTCCATCGATATACATCTTTTGTAATAATCCAAAAATATACTGAGAACGAGCCATGTGTATCCATAACATTAATATAAAAGAGGCATCACTAAGATTTTTCATTTCAAAATTTCATAACAGAAATTTCTTGATTTCGTGCAATAAGCTTGTATCATTGCAGACAAGTAGCATGTCATCGATGTATAATACTAAAAAAATACGTTTATTCCCACTAAACTAGTGATGTACACAATCATCAACTTCATCTCAAAATCATAATTATTTGATGAAATTTGTGACCATTACGGAAAACCAGCTTAAACCCATAGATGGATTCTTTTAATTTGTAACATCTGACGTAGCTTAATATGAAAATATTTCACAAATGTCATAATTGTCATAAAAGAGTTTTTTTTTTTTTTTTTTTTAATAGAAATCGAAAAAAAAACCTCTTTAATGTCAATGTCTTCCTTTTGAGTAAAGTCATTTGCAACAAGACGAGCCTCGATCTCTCTACATCAACCTTTGAATCCATCTTAATTTTAAATATTCAATTATTACAAATGGGTTCGTACCTTCACACAATAGGATGAGTTCCCAAATGTCATTGTTATTTATAAACTTTATCTATCTATGTATAATATCAATCAACTCTTTCGAATTATTCATTTGCATGGTTTGATAAAAGTTGATTGATCAGTTCTTCTTCCATCAATCCATGTCATTCTTAACTTCTTGGAGAAAGACCATAAAGTCATCCGAAAGTACATTTCTCCTTTTTATATTAGATTTCCTTAATGGCATTTGTTCTTGAGGTTGTTGAGTTTTTTTTTTTTTTTGGAACAATATCTTGATTGTGTACAGGGATATTGTAATATNATCTTGATTGTGTACAGGGATATTGTAATATTGTCTTGTTCTGAAATTGCTTCTTGAACAAGATTTAGAACAAGAATTTGTCAATGATCCTGATCATTGTCAATTACAACAGAAGAAATATATCAGACTCTTTCTCCAAGACAAAATCATTAATCTTATAACCTTTTCTCCCCCCGCAAATTCTACACCCTCAAGGAATCATACATTTTTTGTTTCGAAAATTGACCTAATAGTAGAATCTTTTAAAAAATATATTGTAACCCCTTAACAATTGCTTTGCTTGGAACTTTGTTGAAAATTTAAGTTGCAATATTTAGTGCTTATACCTAGAGAGATTCTGATGTACTGTCGGATGATTACACATTCCTAAAAAATTAGCAAAAGGCCCTGGACAATATTTTCTTGATCCGTCATATCTGTCATAATACTCACCACTATGATAAGATCTGACTTGTTAAATTCATTTACAAAGTTGTTTTTCAACTTGAGCCTTGTGTGTCTTGAACATGTCCAATGTTTGAGATTTCTCATAGATGGGATACAAGTAGTAATAGTGAGAAAAATTCATCATTGAACATAATAAATTATTGTTGACTATTCCAAGAAATCTAATTGAATGGCCCACAAACATCCATATGAATTAGTTTTAAGACGTCCGAAGTCCTATTGGCACCGAATCTTCTTATGTTTGTTTCTTTTCCCTTAATGTAATTAAAAAAGAAAAAACACTTAGTCTGAAAATTAAGGGAATCAAGAATTCTTTTTGACACAAGATTTTTTATTTTCTGTGAGAGATGTTTCCTAATCGCTTGTATCATAACAAAGCAAAATTTTCATTGGTTACTTTATATTTAATATCATGTGAGTTCACATGCAATGTTTCTTTATAAGAGACAATCATATTAAGCAGATATAGGTTATCGTAATTGGATAAAGAACTAGTACCCACAATATTTGAATTAAGAAAGAGAACAAACTGACTATTTTTAATTGAACAAGAGTAACTAAGTTTGTCTAATGTAGAAATAAAAATCAAATTCCGTCCAAAATGACAGACCGCAAATGTCTCTTTCAAATCCAAATAATAAATAATCTTTAATGATAACCTAAAGTCCATATAGCCTCATCTTTAACTGATTTGCTATCACCCCACATAGATGAATCTTTCAGCATCAATTGACTTTGACGGTTCAAGAAACCCCGCATAGACACACTTATATGCATAGTGGTACCAAAATTTATCCACCAAGTATGTCTAGGTATTGACACCAAATTAACTTTAAAATAAATCGTAGTGAGAAATGTACTTTTCTTTACCCGCCAAGCGTGATATTTAATACCGTCTCTCTTTATGTATCCCAAATTTTCACGAAAGTAACTGTCAGATTTATCATTTTCAAGCTTTCACTATTTATTTTGAACTGAACCGGATGCAACTTTTCTTATTCTTTATTACTTATACTTAGAGGTACTTGCCAAGTGAATAATATCAATTTTTTTCTTGCACATAATATAGAATGAACTCATTAAGAGTTCACTTTTTCCTTTTGACAGTTGAACTAACCTTAAATTAGCCGAATTATGCAAGAATTGAAATTAAAACTAAATGCACGAGCAAATCATCGAACAACTCAAACTTTAATGCTTTTAGTTTTGACAAAATGAGACATATCCATAATGTACTCCATTATGTTTTATTTAGCCTTATACTTTAGTGAAATCAAGTTCGCCGAAGCGTACTAGTTTCGGCCTTATTGTTTTTGCAAAACATTTTTTTCAATTTCTTTAACAAATTCCTTGGCATTAGTTAATTCATTGGACACAATGCCTCTGAATGTTGTTGGAATTCCACACTTCATGATCATAAGATTTATGCGGCTTGAACGATTCCACTTACCTCGAGTCCATTTTTATTAGCGGAATCTTTATCCATAAGATTAGTGGGTTATTCAGTCGCTAATGCAAGGTCTAGATCGATGCCATCAAAAACGTTACATACGTTATCTTTTTAGCTCTTAAACTTTGGTTTAAGCATATGAATTGAATTGATTATGACAGATATTGTAGAAGTAGATGGATTAACCCAATAGAGAACTAAAACTAAATAACATGTTCACGTAGGAATCCTTATTGTACAATCAATAATTTCAAAAAACGGTGAACTCCATCACAAGAGACCAATAACAACATTGATATTTAGTCTTTGGACATAAATACCAACTTGTAAGTGACACTCTTGGCATAGTAATCAAATATTGACAATAAATTCGGTCAAACATCAAGTCTATTTTTGGATCGATTCAATGTTCACATAATGGAAAACTTTACAATTGTCACATATTTATTACAACATGTGTGTAAATAATTCGGCCAATTTGGGCTGGTCAATACCCACATGAATTTCATACGCACAACCTTCCTAATATTTCAAATAAATTAATTTAGACAAGAGATGTTACTTTGGTAACATGTTTTTTCAACTAATAATTTTAGAAAAACAGTAATCTGAAATAAACTTTAAGTACAAAGATTTGAAATTGATTACCTCATTAATCATTATTTATTTATTTATTTATTAATCTTCTTTAGCGCAGGGGCGCTAGACAGGCAACGCCCATAGCACTACCTTTACTGTCCAGCAACAACGTGTAGTCACAATTCTGAATTTTCTTTTCATGAAATACCAATTAATATGCCAACAAAAGCCACCATGAATTCGAATGGAAAGGATTGTCCAGTGCCACATATTCCAAATATCAAGTAATAATGTGACGAGCATTCTACTCAAGAATGAATTTTTCCATTTTTTGGTTTTTTTTTAAACACATGCTTCATCATTCACACATAAAAAGTTGCTGCCATAAATCTTTTTTTTGTGCAGAACTTAATTCAAAATAACATTAATCAATTATAATCGTACACAAATTTAACGATTAAATCCCAATATCTTAAATTTTGAATTTAGGGTTAAAATTAACGTCCCAAAATCGAAAAATTCAAAGTATGAATTTCAACCATAAAAATTATTTATTGAATCTTAATTATTTAACATGGAGTTAGCTCTGATACCATTTGTTGACACTTTATGAAACTTTAAATTTTATAAAACTAGAAAAACTAATTGTTTAATTGCCAAGATCTTCCATATCAAATCATCAAGAAAATTAATAGTGTGGAATATACCTTAATTTTTTGAGAATAATTTCTTATTAGTGGATCTTGAATCTCGATTATTGGCTCTTTTGGATTTTGAGTTCTTGATCTTGATATTTTGCTTCTTTCTCCATAATTTTGATTGTTTTGTTTTTTCAATTTAATTGCTCCAATTTTTTTTTTTTAATTCTTGATTGTAATCTAAATTCTTGATTGTGAGTTTCTTGATCTTCTTCTTCAACATGCTTTTTCTAATAATTCTTGTATTGATGTGATGACATAAAGAATGAGAAGTTGCATATAAATTGGGGACCATAATCCTATTTATAACTTCCATATGTATTTGGCTCATCTTCAAATACAACTCTTATGGATCCGGTCTCTACACATATAATCTGACACATACTTTATAAGTTTATTTATACGCCATAAGCCCAATAATTTAATTTTTTATTAGATCACTTTAATTGAATTCAACTTTAAAATTACCTCATACATAATTAATAACATATGTAGATGCACATGATAAATTAATAAACTCAACACCCTCTCGATCACCATTGTCAACTTCTCAAACACGTGTCTTTTGTCAACTAGTCATAATACACGTAGAATATATCTTTACTTGGAGTTACGTACTATTTTATAATCAGTACACTATACATATATATTATTAAGAATAAAATTCAGCATCATCACGTACTAAACAAAATGACTAACAACCTTTGGAAGTTGGCATCGTCAAGTGTTTCCTTTCCAAATAAAAAGGTAAAATTAAATGACTTATTTAATTTCATCTGTTATTTAATGCTACATTAACGCCACCTAATATGTATTTGTAACCTCAATGAGGATGAATATCATTACTCTAAATTATAACCTGAAGAGTCCACACTTAATGCTTTAGGGCAATAAAGTGGAATATGCTAAGAGACGCTATTAACTCTTCTTATAACTTCAAATACACGACACTTATGACCAAGGTAAAAATATATCTTAATTTTGACACTTCGAGTACACGTGTGCAGGGGGATCACATTTTAGTTTAAATGCACACTCTATACCCGAAATCCGAACCAACAAAAGGGCTGCAAAACTTTTCTTTTATGTAGGGTCCATTTGATTGCTAAGGTGAAAAATGGGTGTAAAGAAAATATTTTACAACGAATTGAATTGTCTAAAAAGTGTTTTACTGGGAATTGTAATCAATTGTGTTTGATTGATATAATTTTTCACCTAAAAAATGTTGAAAGTTTGGTGTTCATTTGGCTTCATTTTTTTATGAAAATTGTTAATTAAAGTGATAATTTTTCTACCATTGTGTATAGAATTTGTTTCAATTGCCAAAAAAAAAAAATTATCATACTGAATACTATTCGTTTGGCTTTGTTTTGTATGGAAATTGTCAATAAAAGTGAATTTTTTTTTACCACTGTGTCTAAAAAAATTTCCAATTGCCAAAAAAAATAAAAAGGTGGAAAAACTTTTACCACAAAAAAGGCAAGAAAACCAATTCACCAATTTCCTAGAAAATGGGCGCGTGAGGGTGCAAATGGGAAAACCAATTCCCTAGAAAATTTATCATATCAAACACTACATTTGTTGGAAAAAGGAAAAAGTTTTCCAACTTCCCTAGAAAATAATGCATTGCAAACCGGGCTTAATTGTTTCATCCAGCAGCTCCCATTCTTAAAATGCAATATCTTTATAGATTTAGCGAAGTCCTAGTTGTTATCTATGTCCCCCTTGACTCATTTAGTGGATTCATAGTTCTGTAACATCCATTTTATGTGAACTCTAAAAGTTACATTTTACATTTGTTGATATCATATCTCACTTTTCCTAAATTATTGAGGTTTGAACCGTAAATCGTATATTCAATGCACAAAATGTTAGAGAAAGTTCATTTACAGACAAATTACTCAATACGACTTTAGATTGTTGGAAAAACAAGTGATTTGATTGTAATCAATTATCATAATATAATAACGTAAAAATAATTCAATCATAATATAAACATAAAACATAAGTAAGGAGAGTTGGAAAAACAAAACTTAAGGAGTCATGTGAAGGACACTATCCTAAATTCGTATTGCTTCCCTCGTTGTGCGGATACTTTCGATACTACATAACTCCAAGATGAAATCTATGTGGCTCATAGTTGATTCTTCTTCTATGGACACGACATAAGGATATAAAGAACTGTCTCTATAGTGTTGCCAAAAGTATAGAAATATAGAGAGTACTCTATCAAGTCATCTTTTCATATTATGAGTCTGTTTGGTAAAGATTAAAATTGAAAAATTAGTCGTTATTGTTGATTTTTATTAGACGAATGGGATCCAATAGCGACTATATTTTCAATTTTAAATGTTACCAAACATGCTCTATATATTTCAATGAAAGTCGCTCCTTCTATAGGGGAAAATTCAACCCCTACAATCATGAATATTAAATCAATTAAAAATGTAAGTTATACACTAGGAGATATTAGTTTAATTTTGTAGTAAACTTAAAATTAAAAATCAAAACCGAAAATTAATATTAATCTTTAATTTGAAAGTTAAAACTTTTATAAGTTGCAATAGATATTATTTTCTATCACACCTACGATTAAAAAAAAAGGTTGAAATTCATCTCCTTCGGGAGTGATCGAGTTGGTGGAGTAGGTGAACGCGGAGACCGAATGTCACGAGTTTGAATCTCCTGCCAACACTTCCTCGGTTAAGCCTGTCGCACTTGGCTTGCCTAGTGCGATTTATCTCTTATATGTGGTTTGCGGTCTACTATACATGGAGCGATGTTTACTTAGTGCGCACTCACGGATAACGGCTGCAGATTCCTATATCAACAAAAAAAAAAGTTGAAATTCAAACATTTGAAAGCAAAAACCAGAAAAATCCGACTCACACTTACCAATAAAGGTTTTTAGTTAAAGCAGCTTATTTTCGTTGCTTAAATCTATTATTAGTTTAGAATACAAAAATCAAAATAGTGTTGAACGTTATAAACTAGAGAGGAAAAAGAAAAAAAAATAGAGAATAGATAGACTTGTGTGTATTTATGTTTTGAAAATCAACTCGAGCATCGATCCAAAAAAAGTAAAGCGTCAAAGGTCAGAAGATTTAATCGTGATTGAATCGGATGCAATAAATAAATACACTCACGGACAATAAAATACTCTTAACATTAATAATTTTTTTTTTTGTACTTTTCATATTAGTAATTCAAAATATATACAAATTCATGTTTGTTAATTAGATTAAATATCCTATAATTATTCTCGATATTTCACAGATTAAAAATCAACATGTTAAAATAATTTGTTTTGTTAAAATTAAAATTGTTTGAGTCTATGAAAAAGGGTATCTAACAATATTTTGCTAATAACGAAGTCCAATTCAAGTTGAAAGCTTGTTTGAGCCTCATTTTTAGTCAAAAATGTATCTTAAAATAGTGATTTCATGGAGAATGTGTGGTTAAAAAATAAGAAAAAATTTTAAATTTGCTTGTAATATTATTTTAGTGAAGAATGTGTAATTAAAAATAAGAAAAAAAAATATTTTAAAAATAGTGGGAAACAAATAATGGCTGAATTTAAAAATAGAAAACCTAAAAGATTGAGGTAAACTGCTAAAATTACAATTTATTTGAAGGGCCCATAATCAAATTAAATTTGAAAGAATGAGGCAACATTTGGAAAATGATTTCTTGTTCTAAGTAATTGAACACCATCTAATATCACACATCGGAATCTTTAAATTTTAATGCCAATTGAGAGGGCTGCATCTATTTAAAGAAGCAGGTATCTAACTTAACCCCCGTTTGACCCCATTAAATTTATAATAAATTTCTTTCTCCCTCTTTCTTTTCAATCACACATTTCATAATAAAATAATATTATACATGAATCAATATTTTTTTTAATTACACATTTTTTAAAAAATATTATTCCAAAAATTATAACATCAAATAATGAGGGTTTATTTGTTTGGGCTTTTAAATGCTTTGCATTGGCCAATTATTGTATTAGAAAAATTGAAATTAAAATTGAAAAAATCGTTATTGGTTCACCGATTAGTGGTTCAATTGGTTGGCTCTATAGTTTTTGACCAAATTTTTATTTTCGGTTAATAACATATAACAAACTTGGACTTTACACTGGTTCCCAAATTTACTGGTCGAATTGGACATTCAGACCAAGTCGATTTTAATAACCTTGGTATTATAATTGAGATTAAAGTTTTATATGTATAGAAAAGAATTAAGACGGTATGTGTACAATAATCATAATAATTAAGGCTATAAGATAGAATGATAATTATTAATTAGTATTTGAATACAACACTCCCACTCGAATAGGGGTGGCATAAAAGCCCGGCCCAGCCCATGTTCGGCTCGTATAAAAAAATAATAATTAAACTTTCAAATTAAAGCTGCCCGCTGTTAATTAGCTGCTTGCTGTACTTGCAGCCAGCTATTTTAGCTGCAAGCAACAGTTTGTGTGCACACAACTAAAAAATGAGACTTTTTATATAAATACGTGCATGCACTTGTCTTGTCAAAATTTGAAGTTTAAAATTAAATATAGTTAAAACGAATATATTTTTTGTCTATAAATACGAAAAAAAATTTACAACTTCATATCCGTCTATCTCTAATTCTTTACGCAATATTCAATATTATACTCTCTAATTTCTTAACTCTTATTTTCAATTTACACATTTGACTATATTCTTTACTATAATATTTAGTATTCTACTCTCCAGTTTTTTTACTCTATTATTCAATATTCTT
>CAIGRO010289315.1:0-15927 GCA_903798355.1 Fraxinus baroniana
GACACGTAATATACTCTCAACATGAGCCTCGGCTTGTTTCCTCCTAGCTTGGAAGAAGTCCTCCTCTACATCACTTTAAAAATGCTCATCACTGGGGGCTGCATAGCGTTGAACCTCGAGTTCACGAAATCCCTTTCTTTTCAAAAGCCAACGTAATATTGCTTTTTCAAGAATCTTGACTGATCAAATTGTTGTCATTCGATTTATATTCAAGCCAAATGACTTGAAAAGCAATAGACATGAGGGCCCACACGCATTTCACACGTCTTATGAACCTTATTATCTAGTGAAGTCCGGCAAATTTTGACCACATAAATTTGCATAATATAATTTTAATTAATTAATTCTTTCGTTAGTCAAGGATAAATACTTATTTAATATAACTCATATATTATAAAAACATACCTTTGGAGGATGTTTAGAAATAAAAATCTATATAAGTTTACTTTAAAGCTTGTCCAAACAAGTTCAATAGCCGTCCACAAATAAAACGACATTATAGAACTTGTACATGGAGGCTAAAACAAAAATGGACTACTTAAATCTAGGAATTTACAAAATGTACACACATTTTGTTAATAACACAAACCTCCACTTGTTCCAACACACCATTGTCTCTTGCAGATATTAGTTATCCCATGTTTGTATCAGGATCACGAAGTCCTTCGTATTCGAGCTGCAACATAACAATGATCAGTTGATAATATAAGTTAGGAATATGACCAAAATTTGCCTCGTTATCGAACTTTTAAATAATAAAAAAATCAAAAAAAAGCACATAATCTCCCGATCGAATTCTCCAAACTTTCATTTCTAAAGTTATTGATCTCCACTAGATGGAAACCCCCCCTTTTTTTGTTAAATAGTAATGGGTCCATACTTGTGCGTGCATGAAAGAAACTCACAAATAATTGATTTGAATCAAGGCAAGTTATCTTCTATGGAAAAATTGATGGTTTCCAATTAGTGGGGACCAAAATACACTTAAAATGAAAGTTTAAGGACCTAAATGCTAGAATAATTGATTGGCAACTCACACGCTTTTGCACATATGGAGAGTATTGAAGAAAAGTTATCACCTTTGCTTCATTATGAGACAATTTCATCCTCCGATATTCTTCTTGTGCTTGCTTTGAACGAAACATTGCCTGGACTCGTACTACAGATCTCTCGACACGTTCCTCAGCTTGCTTCCTGCTGGCTTTGAAGAAGTCCTCCTCTGCATCACTATCTTGATTATGATCACTGGGGACTGCATCAGGTTGAACCTGAAGCCCACGGAAGCCCTTTCTTTTCAGACGCCAACGTAATATTGCTTTCTCAAGGATCCCGACTGACCAAACAATCTTACAGTACTGCTTACGGACTTGGAAACCCCGAAAAACAGCCTGCATTACAGAAGAACTACATCAAATGCTATCCAGTAGCAAACCGTGTCAATCGCATTTTTGCAGTCACCGTTAAGCAAAGAATTTCGAACATAGAATCAGTGCTAGGAATACCATTGTAATAGTACGTCCAGATAATACATATTAGGTTGTACATGAATAGGAAAATAGCATTTTTCTCAGTTTTCTAGTCATTCCGAGTTCTTGCAAGGTGCAAATCAAGAAACTCAACATCCCGAGCATATACCATTTAACTTGAGCATAATCTATCAAAAGAAAAAAAATTGAAAGATTCGTCCCCAAAGTACTGTCCAAATAGCAAGTTGGTTGCCAAACTTTAAAAAGATGCAAGTTCATCCTCAACCAATTGTCGCATTATCAGTCTCCAAAGACAGGAACCTATCAAAATCTATGTTAAATCATATTGTTTCCCTAGTGAAAAATGTCTCACTTCAAAATTTTGGCACTGACACAAGTTGAGAAACATACCCAGGTTTATAAATTTGGACATCTGGGGTTCATGTGACAATTTAATAGAGATTAGGATGATTATCGTTGTTGAGACATTGTCCATAATGAATGATCGAGGACGGAGGACTAACTTAAAAAGTGCAATTTTCCTGTATGAAAATGATGAGAAAGAGCGTGTAGGACTCACTTGAATTCTGGTTGCCTGACGACGCTTGTTGAGGAAATCATTTCGCATCTTCCAAGTACGGAATCTATATTGGATTCGTGCAGCAGCTTTGATCTTTTTACGTGTGTCAAAGTTGCGGAAAGCATGCTGGATCTTCATTGCTGCAATTATGTTTCGTGCTTCAATCTCTGGATTAGATGATTGAACTTCTTTTGTCCTAAGTTTGAATGAGTGCTCCCTAAATGCAGCCTGGATACGTGCAGCTGCATCTGCAGCTGTCCTGTAAGCTGCAAGAGTATCCTTCAGATACAACTCCTCCTCCCTGAAATTCTCAGAGTTCACTGAATCATTTGTAGTTGTTTGCAGCGACCCACTGACATTTCCAGCCAATGTCATATCCTCAAAATGTGCAACTAAGCCCTTTTCAGCAAGATAAGCAGCTAAACCATCATAACCCTTTACAGAAGCAAGATCGGCAGCAGTGCATCCACCAGGGTTTTGTGAAGTTGGATCTGTGACTAAATTTGGCTTTGCCCCAGCAGATAAAAGGGTTGCCACCATTTTCTCTCTGTAAATAATTTAGATTCAATCATACACAAGTTTATCTATATGCTCTATGCTTTACTTTTTTTAAGCCAAGCCAAACATGCATAAGCATAATGTGATAAATCAATTATTCAACAAGAAAAAATAAATTCAGCAATGTACCTACAATATTGTTACTCCAGTATGTTACATATAGTGCCAGTTTAGCCCCCATTATTCCACGTTATGTGAGTAATAGTAATTTTTTGAAAAATGCGTGGTTAAAAAAGGTAAGTTTTTTGGGTTTACGTGTAGTATTATTTTATTGGAGAATGTGTAGTATAGATAAGAAGAGAGAAAAATGAATTATAATTTAATAAGAAATAATGGGGGCATAACAACACTCTCTAATGATATTTATCTTATCACACAAACATATGCAAACAAATGCCCAAAATAATAATAGTACTCAAGGAGAGGAAATATTAATTTTGGAAAACGGAAACCAGAAGAATATATCATATCATTTCATGTAGAGAACATAACTGTACCTTCCATAATATGCAGCCCAATGAAGAGCTGTCCATCCGAATTTGTCTCGATAATCCAACGATAGGCCAGACCAAGAAAACGGATAAACAGCCCATGTATAACCTAGAATGGCACATAAGTGAATTACACCTTGACCCTGTTCATCACATTCAGAAATTTTGCGCCCTGCTAATACATTTTCTAGCAACCATTCTTGAAGTCTATTATGCAAAGTCAACTCAAACAAGCTATCTTTTGCCTGAGGAAAAGACATTTTGGTGTCATCAATTGATTCAATCAAATATTTCCAACTATCGGAGATAAGTAACGTTTTCTGAGCAAAAGCTTTGGCTTCCTTCAAGGCTTTTTGTGATACTTTAGTGGAAAAGATATCCAGGCTCTTGGATGATGAAAAAAGCAAATGCGCAAGCCTTATCTGAAATCGAATTTTTTCCCAATCCGAATTATTTTCCAGAGGGGTAGTCCATTTATGCACTAAAGGAGCACGGAACTCAAAGGTCAAAACTTGGCTAATAGGTGTGTGGCCATCAAAACTCAAGTACAGATTCACTGATCCAGGAGATTGAGGTGAAACTGAACAATGAAACACTCCAGATTGAACAGCTACTGTAGGAACCATAGAATCTCCACAGACAAGGAATACATTGGATTCGGGAACACATAGTTGTCCTTCATGGAAAGACCCAACCACTAAGATCTGCATGAAAATGATCGTTATTCAGCGAAGGGCTAACAATATTGATTGTTGCATTACTTATCCTAAACATACAAAATAGATAAACAATGAAATAAAATAAATATCAAATATTGTCTCCCAAAATCATATGGGTTCCAAAAGTTGAACTGATAAAAACAGTCACATGACATTTATTTTGAAATAGAAGGAATATCTATTGCAAAATGATTAGTATCCATGAGGGAAAAACGTGTCTCGCTTTATTCTCAAAGAGTTAACAAGTATACCAGTTTATTACTTTCATGTAAATAGTATGGGTTATAAGTGACACAAAAAGAACCTCTGTTTCTTCATTTGAAAGTCCCCATGCAGGGGAGACATTTGTTATGTTGAATATCTGCCCCCGAGCAGTCGAGCCATGGTTATCATTTGTTGGAGGAGTGAAGGACTGATAACCAGCTGAAATTGAAGATTCCAGAGGTTGACCTGATCCTGGGGAATCTGCAATTATATAGTTTATCCATCTTCCAAAACTGTCTTGCGTTTGCAGACCATCTTGGTTCAGATTATCTAGATAATCACATCCTCCCAATGACCTCAGATCAGGAATTGTATTCTGCAAATTCACAATCACTTAATGTCCCAAGGTCTGATAGGATTTATTATTGAAAAACATTAAGCTAATTGAATTACTTCCAGTTGCATGCCCAGAAAGATTGTTTATAGAACTTTCTGGGCAAAACTTTTAGGAAATTGGCAGTTCTTACTGAAAAACTTTACAACTTTTCAATCAACAAAAAGGGCACAACGGTCTATCTTCAAATTGATCAAACAGATATCAGCAATTTAACAATTTGGTGGCACGATTGATATGAAAAGTAGCGAAATAATTAAATGCAAAAATGGGTAGGGTAGGCAGATAATCCAAAATCTCTCATTTGAATTTGTTCACGTTAAAAGCATATGAAACAGCAACATCAAAATACCAGAAATAATTGACTTAAACATAAATATGAATATGTGTATGTGGATCTATGCACCAGTCAACTTCAAGCAAAAAGAAGGGAATAAAACAAAAACCAAATCAAGAAAGTGCAAAATCAAAGCCTCTTAAGTAGAAGTTGTAATAAAAGTTTCAGGCATACTACAATATTCTACCACAAAGGAGCTTGTCGCCTACTGTAGATGAGCCAAAAGGACATTCTCTTTCATACACTTCTTAATCAGAAAGTGCAAAAATTAGACAGGAAGACTTCTTTATGGCAATTCTTTATCCATTCATGCTTAGTTTTAGGGCATCAGGACAGGCCTTGATTATTATAAGGACATTTTCTAGTCTTCAAATGCCTGCAAAAGTAATTGTCATAGCCACACCAAAAAAGGGCAAAAATGGAAGAAGTTCCATCAATCACTTTACAGAAACAAAAACAAGGATGTATAGGGAATATGAGATGACACATTTAAATCAACAGTTCACTTACATTAGTTTTGTAACTGCTCATTTGATATTGATTCTGTAAATCAAACCCAGAAGTTTTTCCTGTAAGCAGAAAATTGCACGCATGAATAAAGTAAATGATCATCATGTCCGCTAAAACATTGTATTATTAATGCAAAAACTTAAAAAATACCAAGTTCATCACCTTCTTGAGGTGTAATTAGCTTATTTGGATCAACTGGCACCAGAAGCTCATCCCATTCAAGTGTATTTATCTCATGAAGTCTTTGTTCATGATTTTTTATAGTCATCATACTGTCATTAATCTCTGGAAAATCATTAAGAAACAAGTACTTCAACATTAGTCGTATTCAAGGAAGCAATCATGTCAAAGACTTCAAGGTCCTGCTCATACAAATATATTTTATTTGGTTTGGAAACTCTACCACACATCGTCTTAGAGAATGGTCTTATAAATAGACCAAATATTTTCATTTGAATGGTGTAAGATGATATCATCCTCTAAATTTTAATCTCACCTAATTGTGATTTGCTATAATATGCCCGGTCAACAGTGGAATCAGATTCTTCTGATAAAGGCCAAGGAGCGGATGGGTCAGAGACAGTTGAAGAATTGGAATTCACAGGTGTGGTTGGAGAACCCTGCAACTGTATGATGAATTACAACAAGTTGCATTCAGATATTTGCAAATGAGGTTCCACGCAACTGAAATATATAAAAGGCTCAAAAACCAAGGCTCTACCATTTATCACAACCTTGAGGCACAGAATATCTCAGTAGCTATGTTTGGGAAGTGTTTATAAGCCCATTTATAAATGGTGTCAAACCAAAGCAATTTTATCCAAACATTTCATGGGACCCACAAGTACTATCCAATTATCCACCACTCACTTCTATCTGTTCACAAACAAAATCATTTATAAACACTTCACAAACAAGCTACAAGTATATGTCAGCCGAGGGTACATATACATGTATATAAAAAGGCACAAGAACCAAAGACAGCAAAAGGCAAATCTAATGCAGTCCAAGAACGGAAGGGTGAGAAGCTGACCCATATCCGACTCTATAAACAATTTTTATTTATGATGATACTTCAAATTTAAGTAATCAGCAAGGAAAGTACATGTGGCAAATGCAGGTGGCTTGGTATTGCCTTTTTACACAACATGACCATGCAGCTTTAGAGCAAATGTCTAGTGAATTTAATAGTTGAAACCTTATGAATGAACTTCAATGAGTATACCTTTTTTTTCTGAACTTGCATAAGCATATCTAAGCTGTACAACAATTACCAAATTTCTCATGTATTATTCTCTACAAATTCGTTATTACAACCAGATTCGAATCATCTATGTATAGAAGTGTGCTGCCTTTCCAAAAGCCTTATTCCAAATAGAATAATGCTAAGTGTACATTTCATGGGTTACATCTTGGTGTACATCGTGTGAGAATTTAAAAAGTGTTGGGCAGGAAAGTGTTTTTTTTTTTTTAAAAACCGTCCAATCATGTCAGTAGACCCCCTATATGATTCACTTTTGCAAGCAAGGGAAAGAATGGAGCAAGGTAGCCAAGTCAGCCAGCATTCCAGAATATTCCACCAAGTCAGTAAGCTAGCAGGGCAAAAGAGTAATATCGATAGGAAAATGTCTATAAAATGTAATGGAGGGAAAGGTCATAGTCAGGCATTGTTTGAGTGAGTTTTTCAGTTAGATAGGAGGGATTACAGGCTTCTCGAATAGTCTGTAAACTGTTATCTTGTTATCCCATAAACTTTTATCTTCAAAATCCACTTTGTGTTCAGCTTTATTACTTTAATTACGTTCTGATTTGTGCTCCTTGTTCACTGTTACTTCGTGTTCGATTATATCACAAGCTAGGGTCCTAACATTTTTTGGTATCAGAGCATCAACCTGGGAGATGACACCCACGGATCGAATGGAGGTGTTGGAACAAGGTTGGAAGGAATGCAAGATGGGATGGAAGCCACGAGAACGGAGGTGTTTGAGTTGCTGGAGAAATTCAATCTGATGATGAAGAAGTGCCTAGTGGATGTGATGGAGTGTGATAGGAAGGAGAAAGGAGTGGACACTAGCTCGCCAGACATGACGGTGAATTGGGACATTTCAATCACATCTCCAGGGATAGGTGAAAATACTTAAATCAAAGGATGTCGTGATGAAGCAGAACAAAAGGAGGTCGAAGTCACTGATTAGAAATGCCGGTGTTCAACGGCGAAGATCTTGATGGATGGATTTTTCGGGCTGAGAGGTACTTCAACATGAACCACCTCTCTAATCAGAAACGGGTGGAAGTTGCCACCGCCTGTTTCAAAGGGAAAGCACTTGCGTGGTACTAATGGGAGGACAGTAGACATCCAATGAGAAGTTGGGAAGATATGAAACTTCTAGTGCTGGATCGGTTCCGGCCATCTCAAGAAGGGACAATCTTAGAGAAATTTCTAGCATTGAAACAGGAGGGTATGGTACACAGGAGGTTGTTCGAAATGATGGCTGCGCCCTTGCCAATGATTCCTAAAATGGTGATGGAAGGGAATTTTATCAATGGATTGAGCCTAGAAATACGGGCAGAAGTGAGGATGATAAGGCACCGGCTGGACCAAATCATAGAATTGGCCCAAAGAGTGGAGGATAGAAATGAGCCCCTAAAAAGGGCCCAAAATACGGTTGGCCACTTAGGTCAAAGAACAGTGGTTTTAACCCACTTGCCAGCCCCAAATCCAATTAGCCCATATAATCAATACAGCCCAAACCCTTTATTGTTCAAGAAGACTGTAACCACACATCCGCCTTCTATGGCGAATTGACGATCCGCAGCAATTCCGATGGCGCGACTGCCGACGGGTGATGGCAGCAAAATTGACGTCTCCTTTTATGAGACTCATCGACACCAAGCTACCAAGGAAGAGAGAGGGGTCTTTGCTATCGTTGTGACGAAAGATTCAAGCCCAGTCATAAATGTTTGAATAAGGAGCTGCATGTTCTTGGTTGTGCAAAAGGATACTGGAAATGAGCAGTTAGAGGCAACTAAGGAAGAAGAAGGTGATGAGTTGAGAGAATTGATCGAGTTATCCATCAAATCCGTACTGGGATTGTCGGCGCCTTGAACAATGAAACTACAGGGGTCCATTTTGGGACAGAACGTGGTTGTTATGATTGATTGTGGTGCTACCCACAATTTTATCTCAAATGAGCTGGTCCGGAAGCTTGGGTTGCACATCACCAGTACAAACAGTTATGGAGTACTTATGGGAACTCAACTAGCTGTCAATGGAGGGGAAGTATGTAGGGGGTGTTGTATCCTTGCCACGGATTAATGTGGTGGAAGATTTTCTTCCTCTAAAACTAGGGTGCACAAATGTTATCTTAGGGATGAGATGGTTGGGAACATTGGGAAAGATGAGGGTGAATTGGGAAGCGTTGACTATGCGTTTTAAGGTAAGGGTGAAACCATTGTGTTGTAGGGGGATCCTAGTATTGATAAAACCCAAGTATCCCGGAAATCGATAGTTAAGTCCCTTAGGGATAGAGAGCAAGGGGTGTTGTTGGAACTAGGGAGTATGGGAATGGTAGCAGAAGAGATGGGGGCTGAGATTCTTGATCTGCTTGGGCAGTTGTTGAAGGATTACTACAACGTGTTCAATAAACCCCACTAACTCCTACCAACGAGAACACAAGATCATGCCATTATCTTGCAACCTGAGGCAACGCCGGTGAGTGTGGCCGTATCGTTACCTTTATGTCCAGAAAAATGAAATCGAGAAGTTAGTAAAGAAATGCTAGCTGCTGGAATTATACAACCGAGTCACAGCCCTTTTTCGAGCCCGGTCTTGCTAATTAAAAAGAAGGATAGGAGTTGGCATTTTTGTGTGGATTATCATGTCCTTAATAAGGTCACGGTACCTAGTCGTTTCCATATTCATGTAATAGATAAATTGTTGGATGAACTGCATAGAGCTCAAGTCTTTTCTAAGTTGGATTTAAGGTCCGAATACCACTGAATTAAGGTAAAGGCGGAGGACATTCCTAAGACGGCTTTCCAGATTCACAATGGCCATTATGAGTTCTTGGTCATACCATTTGGATTGATAAATGCACCGGCAACCTTCCAGCAACTAATGAATGAAGTTTTTTAACCTTAAGGAGATTTGTACTAGTCTTCTTTGACGATATATTGGCGTACAGTGGAGGAACATCATCAACACTTAAATATTGTCTTGGGAAGCCTGCAGGAGCATAAGTTATATGATAACAAGAAGAAATGTGTGCTTCGACGGAGGACGATTGATTACTTAGGTCATGTCATATCCAAGGAAGGAGTAGCAGCTGATCGGGGTAAAATTGAAGCAATGACCAACTAGCCATCCCCACGCAACATTAAGGAGCTTCGAGGGTTCCTTGGACTCACTGGTTTCGTTGCAGGCTATGCCAAAATTGCATGGCCCTTGACCGAGGTTCTTAAAAAAAAGAGGTTCCTTTGGAGTGATAAGGCAAAAATCACGTTCCAAGCATTAAACGCAGCAATGACCAAAGTTTCGATGCTTGCTTTGCCAAATTTTTCCCAAAAAATTGTCGTGGAAACCGATGCCTTGGGGCATGGACTGGGGACCGTCCTCATGCAAAACTGTCATCCCATTGCTTATTTACGGTCCTTCTATTAAATTGCAGGCCAAAAATAGTCTACGAGCGAGAATTAATGGCCATTTTGATTGCCATTCAAAAATGGCGTCATTACTTGATGGGACGGCACTTTGTGGTGCGGACGGATCGGCTGAGTTTAAAATTTTTGTCAGAGCAGCACATAGTCAATGAAGATCATAAAAAATGGCTAACCAAATTGTTGGGCTACAGTTTTGACATCCATTATCAACCCAGGCCGAAAAACAATGTAGCCAACGACCCAACGCCCTCTCCCGAATAGAACCTATCCTAAGCAATCTAACAATTTCCATTCCCAGGGCATTGCACCTAGAAGAACTGAAAAGAGCTATGGCGGCGGATGAGACGGGACAAACCGATGATAGAGTTGAAGTCGGGGCTCCAGGGTAAATCAGGGTTCACAATTACAATTACAAAGGGAATACTACGATATCACGGGCGGGTGGTTCTTCCCAAACATTCTCCTTTTGTCACGATCATGTTGCAGGAAAGTCATGACTCTAAGGTAGGTGGGCTGGGCTCTCAGAGTTCCTAAAACGTATAAATGGGTTGTATGTGATGTATATTAGCTGGGAATGAAGAAAGATGTTCAGGAATATGTGGCTAACTACACCATATATCAACGGAATAAATATATGGCACTGTCTCCATATGGGTTGTTGCAGCCCTTACCTATTCCAAAAATGATATGAGATGATGTTTCACTTGACTTCATTGAAGGGTTGCCCAAATCAGGATGGATGGATACTATTTTAGTTGTGGTTGATCGCCTGAGCACAAATGGACATTTCATCGGCCTCAAACATCCTTTCAGTGCTCCTGGGGTTGCTGAGGTCTTTATCTGAGAGATAGTTCGTTTGCATGGTATGCCTCGCTTGATTGTGTCGGATCGGGACCGGATTTTCATGAGCAACTTTTGGGCTGAATTGTTTAAGGCACGGGGAACTATTCTTAAACATAGCACTGCATACCATCCTAAGATGGTCAGACAAGAGTGGTTAACCGATGTTTGGAAACTTATTTAAGGTGCTTTGCCTCTAACAAACCTCGCACTTGTAGTCAATTTCCACTGTGGGTGGAGTCTTGGTACAACACATCTTTTCACTCCGCAACCAAGCATACCCCATTCCAGATTGTATACTGTCGTGATCCCTTGCCAATCTTACATTTTGAGAAGGGTTTAATAGCTAAGTCCCATGTTGAGCAGCTTCTCCTAGATCGGAATGAGATTATAAGGGAACTCAAAGCTCAACTTTCCAAGGCTCAGCTAAGAATGAAACAGACGGCTGATGGACATCGACGTGACATTCAATTTGAGGTTGGTGATGTAGTGTACGTCAAACTACGTCCTTACCATCAGAAATCTGTGCAAAAAAGGTCGAGCAAAAAGTTATCTCCAAGATATTATGGGCTATTTGAGGTTGTTTCTAAAGTAGGCACTGTTGGTTATAAACTGAACTTGTCCCCTATTGCTGCCATACATTCAATGTTCCATGTTTCCCAACTTCGTAAGGCTATTAGTACTTCTCAACCTATCTCCTCCCTTCCTCCACACCTCACTGCTTTGAGGGACTTTGTCATCGAGCCAGAAGCAGTTTTGGAAATCAGGCCTAGCTCTATTGGAAAAGGTTGTGGACCAGAAGTTTTGATCAAATGGAAGGATCTTCCAGAGTTTGAGGCAACTTGAGAACCCTTTGAGACCATCCGGATGCAGTTTTCCAACTTCCACATCAAGGACAAAGTGGATTTTGGGCGGCGGGTAACGGTAGACCCTTTATACGATTCACTTTTGCAAGAGGAGGAAAGAATGGAGCATGGCAGCCAAGTCAGCCAGCATTCTAGAATATTCCACCAAGTCAGTTAGCTAGCAGGGCAAAAGAGTAATATCGATAGGAAAATGTCTATAAAATGTAAAAGAGGGAAAGGACATAATCGGACAATGTCTGAGTGAGTTTTTCAATTAGATAGGAGGGATTCCAGGCCTCTTGAATAGTCTGTAAACTGTTATCTTGTTATCCCATAAACTGTTATCTTCAAAATCCAATTTCTGTGTTCAGCTTTATTACTGTAATTCAGATCTGATTTGTGCTCCTTGTTCACTGTTACTTCGTGTTCGATTATATCACAAGCGAGGGTCCTAACACACGCGTCGCCACGTGGTACAATGTCAAAAATAATGTAAAAAAAAGTACACGTAGCATGATTGTTCCAGATATCAGCATGTTAACATGTATGCAAATTAGAAATACATAAAAAAATTAATTAAGTGTTGCTATTAGCAAAAAGCAAACCTCTTGAGTTTCACGATAATGAACAAAGACAATATGTTCAAGTGACCTGAAACAAAAGTACTAACAACAATTAAAGTTTTATATATTCGGTCTTCTCATGTTTGGTACTAGAACATAAAGGTATTTGCAATGGTTACTTAAATCAATAGACAAAAATCATGAAGATCGGGCCAATACTTAGGCCCCGTTCGGTAGGGATTAAAATTGAAAATATAGCCGTTATTGAATACCACTCGTCTAATAAAAGTCAACAATAACGGCTAATTTTTCAATTTTAATCCGATTTTAATCTCTACCGAACGGGCCCTTAGATTTTACAAAGTTTTATGATTCCATACTTGTCAAGTAGCCAGTAACATCTGCGAACAAAAGTCGGGAAATCTTCTCCATGTGCATAGTATACATGAATCCTTTCATCGTTACCAACCTGTACGACAACCAAATTTAATGGTAACTTGTTACTATAGATCCAGTTGATGAAATTTTTCCAAAATCAACTACTATGTGAACTCAACTTCAAAAAAATAAATAAATAAATAAAATAAAATAAAAAAAAAAAAATTCAAGTCCTAAACATGTAAGCGGATGCATCAAAGACAAAGTTGGGTATACAAAAGTCGACTAAGTGGAAACTCAAAAAAAGAGAAAATCAATAACCCCTTATATAAATATCTTGTAGAAACTACTGAAAAAAGACGGACGTTTGGAAATGAAAACTTGTTGGGATATTCTTAATCCATCCCACGATACGAGAACAAGGATGGAGCCAAAGTGGGTAAAAAGCACCATGGGCCACGGAAAGATGATAGCAAATCCATGACTAAGGGCACGTTTGACATTACTTTTGAAAAGTCAAAAGGAGTCTTTGAAACCCAAAAGCTACTTTTAGATCCGTTTGGCTAATTTTATGAAAGTGCTTTTACTAGTTAAAAGAGTTGAAACTGGTCTAATGTGGCTTGCTCTAAGCACTTTTGGAATATGAAGCTCTTTTAAAAATTATTTTTCAAACAAAAATTGCTTCTTCCAAAAGTTCTTCTACAAGAAGCAAAAGTCAAACAGGCTTAAATCTTTTTGGCTTATTCCTAATCAATTTCTTAAGAGTACTTTTATGTTAGTCAGCGAAGGAGGAATAGGAGGAAAGAGTTCTGATCAGAGAAAACCGGATGACAGCAAGTCCATGACATGCAACTTCATTTAATATCAGTAGTCTTTAACTAACTGCATGGAATTGCACAAACGAATAAATGAATGGCTTTAAAGCTCCAGGTCATCACCCAATGAACTAAAGTTAAATCCACATAAAACCGATTTCAATCATCCTTTGATAATTCCCTTTCCTCCTGCCATCTTTTCATTCAAGTCATGATCCTCCAGGTGATAAAATTACTTCATTTTGATCACTCGTCCAACATTCCAAGCTTACCATATCCATTTTTATTGGGGTAAAAAGCACCATGGTCCCTGAATAACCATGGGGAAGATTTCCAGGTTGCAAATTGATGGAATCCCCAATACAAATGAGCTTCAAGTCTTCAACAACCATTTGTAGATGTCAAACATTAGTCGACTTGGCTAAGATAATATGCAGGAGTATATGTGTGAGTTCCAAGTCGAAATCAAGAGGGATCATTTTTATCCAAAATAATCTGGTACACGGATAAGATATACCCAAAAAGAATAAACCACCCTATCATACGCATAATCTTTTGGCACCAAGTACGATATAACACATTCAAGGATAATAAATCCTTACTTTTAAGTGTTCGTGAGCTTCTTTGACAGTTCTTCCATCCTTTTTCTTCTTCCAATTATGGCCATCTTTTCGAAAATTCCGCAACTTTGTACGGTCAAACAATGCAATTGTGCCACCTATTTCATTGCAATAAATAAGGTGAGCTATAAAGTAGAACCATGCCTTAAATCTTCTATAACACACTTGATTTGGAATAAGTGCATGTTGCATGAATGGAACCCCTCAAATAAAATTCATTTTAATCAATCAGAAAAAAGGCATGGAAAAACATAAATGTACAAATGTATTACTTTTTGGCAAATTCACAGGCTTGACATTGATGCTGA
The DNA here is from genome assembly GCA_903798355.1 of Fraxinus baroniana. Classification (NCBI taxonomy): domain Eukaryota; kingdom Viridiplantae; phylum Streptophyta; class Magnoliopsida; order Lamiales; family Oleaceae; genus Fraxinus; species Fraxinus baroniana. The sequence continues at coordinate 14,288 of CAIGRO010289315.1, forward strand.
AATACTTGTAATTACATAGTATGGCATGAATCTCATTTGGTCTGAGCCATCTGGTCTTGGCTTCCTCCATTATATCGCTGATGTCCAAATCTATCCAAGCAACAAAGATGGGAATTGAAACTCCACAATTATCAAAATGTTCACCTTATCATTAAAAAGCACAATAGTTACTCAAATAAGCAAATAATCAAGTAAGAATCAATCGATTTATAGGGACACTATACCTTGGTGATACTGCTGGCCAACGTGTTTCAAGAATATATTACAATATTGGTTTCAAAACCATTCATCACAGAGTCAGACGCAATCTAATTAGTAATTAGTGATTGCAACTCACTTCATTGCACTGTTGACTGTACATTTCACATGACATACAATTGAATTCGTTTGAACCCAATCCATCGTTATCAACCTGAATTTGCTGGTCTGCATGCATTAGTGCACATATATTTTGGCATTTGCAATAGTTGGTTTTGTCTAGTATCCGAATTTTCTTGCATTAATTTCTAATAACTCGTATGCACTGCTTAGTTATCCTGCACTTTGCTAATGATCAAAATTGTTGAACCACATCATCTAATATCTCAAGCTGCTATAGAGGGTCCAAACTTATTTATTTAAATTATAAGTTCAATGTATCCCTTCACTTGTAAGCCATATCATATTTGGAGAAACCCCCACGTACAGGTGGGGGTTTCACAGGGGGCCTGCCAGGCCTCTCACAGCTGGCAGGCCCCACCTGTTTTAAAAAAGGAAAAAAAAACCCACCCCTGCCCCCCTTTGTGTCTTGCCTGTAAAATCAACCACCCCCTCCCCCCTGTACGTGTAGCATCCCTCATCATATTTTCATCAAAAGCTTTTCATAAATGGTGGCGGCAACACTTGAACTTGGTGAACTTAGTACTGAACCACTGTGAAACGAGTCAAAGTTATTTAAATTACACCTTCAGCAAAAACAGTAAAGTAAATAAAGAAGAATAAATAGAACAATCAATGGTACACTTTCTTCCTATATCAAATTTTAGTGCTAAAATTATTGCAAGATGATAAACAGCAACCCCCAAGACCCATTAGAAGTTGACCTACCCACAGAAAATACCAAACCCTTCAAACTCGCAAATTATGTCACCAATATATATACAAAGAAAGACGAAGGTCTTTGAGATAGATTCACGTATATCTGTGTACCTGCCATGGTGCGGAACCCATGAATCTCGAACCCAGCGAGTGGACCCGGTAAACCACTCTCCATTTCAACAATTACTCGAACACGCCACGCTCCGAACTCTTCAATAACACTGTAGTTTCAATTAAATCAAGCAAGTTAAATCGATCATCCCACAATTCAAGTACTACTCCAAGAAAGCTAAATTTGTCAATAAAAACGGATTATTAATTTTTAATGTGAAATGAAACAGAAGAAATTAAATTGTGATTGCTTGAGAATAACAGACCAAATCTCATACGATGTTTGTTGATCTGAACGAGAAATGACTCGTTACATCAATGAGTCGTTTGAATGGAAAATTCAAGAACATTAAATTATGAGAAAGGATCTTCACCTTTTAACTTTTAACTTTTAACATTTACACTCTCAATTTTTGTTTTATACATTAATATCCTCAAAGTTTCCTTTTAAG
>CAIGRO010289316.1:0-12171 GCA_903798355.1 Fraxinus baroniana
GATGGTGGCGCTTGAGCGCTAGGTCTCGGGTAGGTTTGCCAAAGCTTACCTTTTGCCGTCCAAGAGGCCTTTTCCGAGCCAACCTCATAATTATCAATGAAATTTGATCTTCACAAGCTAGGATTCCTCAAACCCAAGTACCTTAGACTTCCTCCAATCATCCAAACACCAAATCACATGGAATTTGGATCAAACCACAACAGTACGAAATTAATTTAATTATTCAGAATAGGTAACCATTTATTGATTTTTGTAAATAAATATTAATTTTTGAATTTGGATAACTGATCAAGATTTTGTGTTTCAATAATCTTAACAATGTGGTTCTGTTTTGGTTTCTCTTTATATAAATGCATTTAAGAAACTTAAATTTTCCAATTTTGTTTCTTTATTATATTGAATATAATCTAGAAATGATATTCAAAATGATTATAGATCATTTGAACTTATATCTTCACATAAAGCATCACTTTGTAGTTATTCTTAAAGGCAGAATCACACTCCGCTGGATGCTAATGTGTAATTAATTTCTAGAATACATTGAACTACGTGTAGACATTGGTCAACTATATCTCATACCACAATTTTACCTACTAAATCTTTCGGTCAAGTTTGTTTAATATTGATTGTAATTTTATCCAAGGTTACAAGTAATTCTTTTACATTGTTTTCTGCATATTTTCCCACTACCTAAACATTATATGGCTTGCACTGGCAGTAATCTACTGGGGTTGAAGGACTTCCCCAAGGGTGTTCGAGTCTTCCTCATTCAAGTCGACGAAGATTTTGGTCTCGAGATGTGAACAAGACTCGAGGAATCGAAATAGTTGGGTAAATTATTAGTCTTAGAGTGTGTTTGGTGCACATTAAAATGAGAAAATATATTCTCTTGAAGTGATGTGATGGGAGATATGTAGTTGAAAAAGAAAGAAAAGTTATTGATGTGATGGAAAATATTATTTTATTGAAGAATGTGTGGTTGAAAATGAGTAGAAGAATGAGAATGAAAAAAAAGAATGTGGCCCAAACAGGGGCTAAATTTAAAATTTAGATAGAAACTGTGATATGAATTATACACTTGACGAGTTCCACAAGCTCATTTGTTTTTCTTGAACTCAAATGATCACGATCTACACTCCAAGTTATTCAATTGTCCAGCCTTCAACGGTAAACCACACAAAGAACAAGAATGACGACTAGAATTTTCTTTTCTTGTACTAGCAAGAATAATGAATTATTTCTCTTAGTTTTTTCAAACCCTAAAAGCCTATTAATACAAGTCTAAACAGGCTGGCCCATCGCTTAACTTAATCCGATCCTATATTTAATTAACTAATCAAATTAATTAAATTCGATGCATTAATTAATTGATTAATTAATTCAGACCTATTAATAAACAACATAATTAATTAATTGTCTAACACTTGCTAATTAATTAATTGGTGAATCTCATTATTCTAGTTCTTTTTTGTATGTGACCCATTATGTTCCCAATCACGATATCTATCAAAATGGATAAACTAAAAAACCCATTTTAATTTATCACTAATTCACATTCGTTGTCCCACATTTATATCAATGTATCAAGGCAATACTTGTAACGAGAATGTCACCTGGTGTGACATAACCAAACATGTTCGTTTATCGTGAAACTATAATTCTTTCGTCAATAGAATCCGATCAATTACGAGATATGGATATTAGAGATGGCAAAAAAACTCGACAAACCTAATACTCTTGGGGCCCCGCCCCGAATGAGGCGGGATTACCCGTTTAATTGGGTATTAGTTCCATTCATTTTCATATTATTTTGAAAAATATTTAAAAATCTAATTTACACTTTATAATTATTTAAATTTTACGTTTGTTTTATTTTTAAAATTTCATGACCAAGGAGCTGTTTTGTGCACTAATTTGTCTGTTAGATTTTTTATTTTATTTTTTTGAGTAATTTGCTTTAGTAACCTAAGTATTAGTTATTTAACTTAAAAAAAATCACTCGATTAATGGTCTAAGTGTGATTTTTTATCAGCTTAATTAATTGAAATTTTTTTTATTGACCTATCATTTTCTTGTTTGTAGACATAAGAGTCTTAGAAATTCACTATTCATTTTTTTTGTATGGGTGGCTTGGATTGGCTTATGGAACATTGTAACACATCGCTGAGAATTGGTTGTTTTGTTATGTAGACGTGTGAAAGAAATTCTTAAGAGTTGTTTCAAATTGTCCCTAAAATGCATGCTGCTATAATTGATCGTAAGTTGTTAGAGACTTTCATGGTCTATTTTCATTTACGTTTTCATATGTTCGATGCATCTATTCACTTCGAAATTACTAACATTTATCAAAAGCTTGCACAGCTTCCCTGTCGATGTTTTCATGTAAAAGATGATTATTTACACTAACTAGCATACTAAAATTCTTTTCTCTTTGGCCCCAAAGGCTTTTAGATATTCAGAGTAATAATTACTAAGGAGACAAATAAGATACCCTTTAGAGAGCAATATATGATTTTGGTGCCAAAGTTAATTCATTCCCACTTGCATAGCATAACATCTACAAGCACCTTATTTTGACTATATTTTTTGCTGTTGTAGTTAAATGTGAAAAAATGAAGTTTAAAGTGATCGATATAGTGAGTTTTTATGATCATTTTTCATTACAAAGGGGGATGTTCTTGCCCAGCATTACCTTCAATATTGTATAGTGATTATTATTATATTATAGTTCTTGAACTATTCCATAAAATGATTCACTTTAAAAGTAGGCTATGCGATCCATTTCATTTGTTTAGCTGAAATAAGCACTTGTGAAGTAGAGTTCATTTGTTTGGAAAAATAATATTATTTTTCACATAATCAGAAGGTTATTTATTATGAAATTTCACATTAGCGTGATCTTCGACTCATAGTTGTTGGAAGAAAGGCTAATCCCAACTTTACAGCATGCTCATAACAAGCTATTAGTGGAAAATCCTCGAATAGTACCTTATCGAGCGACGACTATGGGCAAGTGATTTCCAACAGTTTTGAAATTCATTATATAATAGCATCTTAGATAGTAAAGTTCTTGCTTATTATATATTTTATCTTCATATAATGTAGGAAAAAAAGAACTTTATTCATTGTAAAGGAATATTGAGGGCTTTTGCCAAGTATTTTCCTCTAAGTAGATAATCAGTATAGTTTCTTCTTTTCAGTTTGTATTTTAATATAAACTATAGAAACACGCATATATGTTCCTTAGGATATCTAGCGAAGGAGTTGTTGCCCGAAAGATATTTAAGGTTTATGATCATTAGATCGTCAATATGACATTGGAGGCATGTAGATTTACCAATAGGAGAAAGGTGTCAGAAAGGTATCATTGTTTGCCTTTCATTGTATGGCAATGCGTGTATGTGCATTGCATATCTTTTCATTTCCTGATTAAATACCTATTCGTGTACATACCTCTATTGTTGTACATTATAAATTTTTGCAGTTCTTCATTTTGTGAAAAATTATACATTTTTATATCTACGCTATCATGTAGTTAACTATACAGTGTCATGTGCATCTTACTAGTTTTATCAAAAACAATTTTCAGCTCTTTCAAAAAAGCGCTATACGTCGGCATGCATTGAACGAGGCCCACTCAAACATTAATCAATTCAATCAAGGGGAAATTGCAGCAGTGGTCTCTATCGTTTTCAATTTTTGCAGACTTTACCATAACATTCATTTTGAATCAGTGAAAGTCTCTAACCTTTCACAAATATGCAGTTGGAATCCAAATGGATGAAAATAGTGGTGGCAATCGAGCCGAGCGGCTTGTTGGCTCGGCCGCTTGGCTCCTACTGTAGCGGTTCACGAGCCACTCGGACTCGTCAAAAAAGGAGTCCAAGCATGAGCCGAGCCGAGCAGACCTGCTCGGTAGGCGGGCTCATTTTTTACTAGTGGCTCGTCTAATTTTTTTTTATTTTTTTAGAATGATAATTCAAAAAAAATTCAAAAAAGGCGAGCTGCTCGACTCGCTACAGTACAAGCTCGTGGGCACCTCGCCCACGAGCAACGAGCCTAGCAGAAAATGAGCCAGAGCTCGAGCTCGCGGGCAACGAGCCAGCCGAGCCGTCCCCTAGATGAAAACATCCATTTGACTATAAGTTGACCAAGAAAGTCAAAATTTGATTAATTTGGACCTCATTAAAGGGGTAAAATGGTACTTTGTATTTCCTTCATATTAAATTGAAAAACCCAAAAAATATAAATATAAATATATAAACCCACTCTACTCTACCCCACCCCACCCCACCCAACCCACCCACTGCACTCCCCCAAATCAAAATCTGATGAGTTATCTTCTTTTTCGACGAGACCTACCGAAAATCGTCGCCACTGCCACTGCAACTCCCACTGACCACCACTAGGGGTGGGCGTGGGTTGGATTGGGTCGGTTTTTACCCCAACTCAAACCCAACCCAACATTGTCGGTTTGTTCAAAATCCAACCCAACTCAACCCATATAAATGGTGAAACCCAACCCAACCCAACCCAACCCAATTATGTGTCGGTCGGGTTGTGTTGAGTTGGTAAGTTTAAGATCATTAAAATCATCCAATTTTTTTGATGTAAAATAACATTAATATAGCCATTAGTCATCCATGTCAATAAACTTCAAAAATAAAATAGTACAATACATCAAATATTCATCAAAATAATTAAACAAGAACGATTACACAATTCATTAAAAGTTAAAACAAACCATAATAGCAAATTATCACCATGAAAGAACACAAGTAAACAAGTCACATTCTCATTGAAACAAATATGTCCTTGTCCAAATTTAATTATTTCTTCTAATCAAAACTTCACTAGCATTAAATCCTGCTAGCTGATTTAAAAACAAAAATACATTAGTTACTGGCATTAAAACTCTACTTGACCAAAATTATATTTCGTTTTCATTAGTGATCATACCTGCTTCAGTTGATTATTTGACCAAATGTGCAAACTTAAACTCATTATAACCTTGTAGCTAACCACATTACAACGAATATAAGAGAAAAGAACCATTAGAAACACGAGTCTCACGACAAAAACCATATAAAAAGAGAGAAATTTACATAAAACAAATAAATCTATGGACTAATTTGATATAGATTAGTACAACTTTAATTTTAAAAAAACAAGTGTAAGAAAATTGAAATACGAGGAATACTCTACCATGTACAGATTTTTAGTTCTTCATAACTGCTGCAAGTATTTTGGGAAATTTCGAAGTGAACAATTTCATAAAAGTAATACTCCATGATTAATCAGAATATCACTCATTTCAAAGTATAAAGGAGCATTTTTAACATTTACAAATTAAGAACAAGCATAGTGTAATTAAGCTTTCAAATCTGCAAAATATTCTAACTAAATAATGATTCCCCAATATTCAAGCAATTCTTTACTCAGTAATATCTGTTGCAAAGTATTAAACCCAATTAATTTAGAAAGCAAAATGGACTAACAAAGATTTTAATGGCATCCCCATGTTCGATTGATTACTGGAACTGGGACTTTGAAGTGGAATGGGAATGGATAAGCAATCACTTGAGTGAGTCTTCCCAATTTCAATTCTTCACCATCAAAATCAAAAATCGGGTCGGGTCGGGTTTGGGTTACTAACCCATAACCCGACCCAACCCGACCCGATTACCCAACCCGAAACCCGGCCAAAAAATTCAAAAAACCGACCCAAACCGGTCGGTTTGGGTCGGGTCGGTCGGTTTATGCGGGTTGGTCTGGGTTTTGCCCACCCCTACTCGAATGTGCCTCGATAAGGAAACAATTATGCTATGTTGTCTTTATTTAAGTGCCAAGGCTAGTCAAATAGATTAAGTTCAAGTGAGAAATTTAATCTTTTCTTTACATGTGCGGGACAAGTGTGTGAATTGACAATTATATTGGACAACGTGGTAACCCGAGAAGCATTACAGAGATGAGCTAAAATCATATCAAAGTCAGCGTTAGAATCATACAACAGATTAGACAAGATCATATTCGGCACGTAATTGAGGATAAATGGATTGTTTGACTTAGGTGGGAACACTATAGATAATTCATCATCCTCGTTATTAGAATATTCAATTGGCTCAACAATGAAAACGTCATTATCTTTCTCAAGAGGAATTCAACTACACTCGAAAGGTGATTGTTTGAACTGTGATGATATACCTAGTTTATGACATGCTTGGCGAAGATAAAAGGATATGTTCCATAGGTTAGCATGTTGATAAGCGTCTTTTAGAGGCTGGAATGTAGGAATATCATTAGGCAAGATTTCATGGTTTAAACCATCGATAAACCTAGACACCATGACGTGGGGAGCCTCATAAATATAACAATTGATCAACAACTCTTCAAAATGGGCTAGATACTCACAAACAGTGGAAGTACCTTGCTTACAGTGCAAAAAGAATTGAATTAACAAATAATTTCGATAATAGAGGGCATATTTATTACTTAGGATTTGTTTCATCTTACGCAAATACGATCTCCAATAAGTCTTAGCAGAACCAACTAATGACATATTAGCATAACAAATTTTACGTGGGTCACTCAAATTGTAATAGGCAAAGAATATTTCAAGACTATCGAGCAAATAAAGAAATGAGTCTTGTCTAGTGAGGCCATTAAAATCCCATGGTTGTGATGGAACATGTCTAGAAGAATAATGAACGGTGTCAACATAGTTCCTTGAGGAAGGATTATTGTACTGACAAGGAGATATGTAACACACACTATTAGGAAATAAAGTTAGGGGTGTCTTGTAGATCTTAAAGGCGTTATATGAATTGTATGTAGCATGATATGACATTTTTTTATTATGTTTTATTTTGTTATATGAAACATGAGATGTCACTGGCCACAAACACTTACATAGAAAATAGAGCTTTCAAAAAACATAATCGATATACCTTTCAAGATTCAAATCGGCCCATTGGTGGAGCACCCTATATTCCTGTTCAATTCAAATGATTATAATGAATGGACAGCTAGATGGGACCAAGCGTTTTCCTCTTCCAATATCTCCAGTCGGCACAGAGTGTTGGGAGGATATGGAAAAAGTTGACAGCCAGTGTGAGACCCAGTTGGCGTGGCTGGTGAACCCCGAATGTGGTTGGTTGTAGACAGACTTCACTGCACCTTATGGAGATTGTAGCGTATTTGTTCAGTAAGGTTAGTTGGTCACCAGGGTGGAGGATGACTAAGGTAGGGGTGGCAATGATTACTGGTGTGTGCGACGGCGAGAAGAGCAGGGTGTGGTATAGGGTTTTATTGCTGAGGCGTGATAGCGCAGTTGAACGGCAGGGTTGGGTTAGGTTTTGGATGGTAAGATGATGAAGAATGCGGTGGAGGTGGTAATTTGCGAAGTGGTGTGGTGATAAAGAATGTGGTAGGTATGTGGCGATCAATAGAGTTTGGTTTGGGTGGCTGCGGGTGAAGCAAGTTGTGAGTTAGCGGTGTAAGGAGAGGAAGATGAGCAGTGGTGGGTTGGTGTGGATGAGTGACTTGGTTATGGAAAGCGGATGCCGAAGGGGTTGAGTCAAGGTGGAGAGAAAGCTGGCGACGGGTTAAGGTTTTAGTGAAGAGGATGGTATTTGGGCCGGATTTGTTGGTTTTGAGGTTGGGCTAGATTTGTGTATAATGGGCTGTATGATGTTCTGGGAATGGGCCAGACTTGGGTATAGAGAATGGGCTGTATGATGTACTTGGAATGGGCCAGACTTGTTGTGTCAAAGTTGGGCCTGTTTGTGTAGAGCCTGGGTTAATGGGCTGGGGAATTTTATTATGGGTTGGGTATATGGTTAAGGTTTTGAAGTTGGCAGGCTGTGTATGGTTATATTGGGGTTTGAGGGTTAGCTTTTGTTATGTGGAACAGCAACTCCTTTTGGTGTAATATTGGACAACAGCGGTGTCTCCATTTTTTTTTTTAATTGAAGAAAAATCTAAAATTGAAATTCCGGGCGTGAACAGTACCCTGTGACCCTTTTTTTTTTTTTTAACTACTATAAACTACTAAAGCGAAAATAGGGATTGCTGCTGCTGAGACAAACTTTTTTGCTTTTGGGCTGTTCAAATGTTTTGTTGTATAAAGGTGATTATAGGGCTTTGTGTTGGTGGAGGGTGGTGATGTGTATGTGGATGGGGCGGAAATGATTGATGAATTTTTGGATTTGAGAAGATATAGGCCAAAGGAGAACAAATTGCTTTGATACCAATTTGACGCAGGGTGCAAGAGGATAATTATAGGAGAAGCGGAAAGGGAAGAGAGTTGGAGAAAGGAGGGAGAAATAGTAGAAGAAGAGGGGGAGAGGAAGAGGAAGAGAGAAATTGGGGAAGAAAATATCAATTATTCATTTATTCTGAGGTTTCTTTATTACATCGCATAACCCCCTTTATATAGAGTTTCATAAAATCATAACTAAGTAAAGAAATGTTATAAAAGTTATTAAATCATAACCTAATCATGTTTCCTAAAATACGAATAAAAATCGGAAATAATTAATTGTCTCCTATGATATTGCATCAATAACCTTTGTGAATATACTTTGCTTCTTTACTTTTTGCTCATTTGGCAGTGTTTGCTTATATTTTAATTAATCTAATTAGATATTTGTTTCTTTTTTCATGTTTGTTTGCAGCCAAAATACCTGCCAAGCTTCATCAAGTAAGTATAATTACAGAAAACTCTTTGAGCTTTGTATTTTAAATATGCTTACTAGCTGAAAATTTCTTGAGTTCAGGAAACAGATGGAGACAGGTGCGAATATAGTCACTGGAACTCGTTATGTTAAAGGTGGCGGTGTGCATGGATGGAATCTTAGGCGTAAATTGACTAGCAGAGGGGCAAATGTTCTTGCACAGACTTTTCTTTGGCCGGGTGTATCAGACTTAACTGGATCATTCCGGTACAATCAATTTTTTAATTTTTTTTATCAGTAGCAATTAATTAATGTCTTTGTACTTCACCTACAAGCTTTTGATTATTGTTGTTGGGTTTGAAGTCTTTATCAAAAATCTGTGCTTGAAGATGTCATAAGTTCTTGCGTGAGTAAAGGCTATGTTTTCCAGATGGAGATGATTGTTCGGGCCTCAAGAAAGGGTTACCACATAGAAGAGGTAGTTGTTATATGTAATATAAATTTTTTGATAAGGTTCTCCATATGAATGCTATATTTTTCATCTTATCAACATGAGATAGCTACTTCATCATTGGAGTTGATTGTGAAAACTCTTGGTAATTTTGTGAGAATGTCTGGGCTTCAAACTGCTGCTTTGAAATATGTGGTGCATCTGCAAAGATGGGATTAAAAGAACTTGCTGTTAAAAAAAATAATCAATGGAACCAAGTTCAAGTTTTGGAGAAAGATGTTTGAAGCTCACAATAATTTGATGTTTTTGAAGTATATTGCTAGATTTAATATTCGATTAATTTAAGTGAAACCTTCCAATTATTTTTAAATATAATTGGTTCGTTGTATAACGCTCAAACTAAAAATGTCAGTCTTGAACTCAATATTTCAAAACTGGAGACTATCGAGCCTCAAAATCTTAGGCTCAGTCTAGCAGGAATTCTAAAAGTTTGCATAAATAGCTCAGCTCTGATTGTGCGCTCCCCTACTATAACCCTGGATTACTATACAAGGCTTGTGATGATATTACATTTGCAGTCCTTTACTATTGATGGGCATGCATGTCATTTTACTATATCTCGATTTCATCATTGATTGCCCTTCACTAGTAGCTCATTCATGCATAAATCTTGTTCACATGTACAAAAATATTCAATGTTGCCTGTCTTTTGGGAATTTTATTTCCCAGCCATTACTGAAGTTGGATTCTTAATAGTTCGCAACTTGTAGATGAGTTCTTACCTCTTGAGATCCTTCTACTGCTGTTTTTTGAAGGTTTAATATTGTCTGCATTTTATGGTAAAATGAAGCATGAATACTTTTCATGTTGTAGCATAGGGATATTATATGAACTGCCATTTGACCATAAATAGAATCATGTTCTAGATTGTTGAGTGCTTGAACACTTCTCTTGGGATTTTGGTTCATGATTTTCGATAGGCTAAAAGGATTTTACTGTGTAAATTACCTTTGGTGAATATAACATTTATATTTATCTCTAATTGTGGTTTTTACCTGATGATAGGTTCCAATAACATTTGTTGATAGAGTATATGGAAGCTCGAAGCTGGGAGGATCGGAAATTGTAGAATATTTGAAGGGACTTCTTTACCTTCTCGTGACGACTTGAAAATGACTGGAAGTTGTCGACCATGATAGATCCTTGCGTTTAGCAGCTGTCATTTTTGGTATGGTTAAAAGTTTATAGGAGACAAATCTCTGCGTATGGTTCCATCATCATCACTTGGATTCTAACTTGTTTTATCAAAAGACCACCTAACACTATCGGGGAGTTGAACAATATTTTTATTTCTAATTTTATTACACTAGCAGTTTGATGACTTCGTCAACATTTTCCCATGAATTATGTGACAGAGGAAGAGAATTTTGGTGGGTATACATGTTCATGGACCTCTCTATATGTATGCCCTGCTCACCCCCTTTTCCAAGGACACAATTTTCCGAGGAATTTTTTGCTGTCAGAACCTATTTTCTTTTAAAACCTTGCTACTCTGCCAGGCCTCGCACCGACCTGGCAGAGGTTTTCTCTCATGGGGGGGGGGGGGGGGGGGGGGGGGGGGGGGGGGGGGGGGGGGGGGGGGGGGGGGGGGGGGGGGGGGGGGGGGGGGGGGGGGGGGGGGATAAAATATATACTTGAGCAAAAGTGATTAAAACTAAACACCTCCCAAACAAGCACGTGTATATTCAAATTCAACTTCGAATATTGAGACCATCCCCAAAGAAATTGCAAATTTGCTGCACCTTTGGCCTCCATTAAATTCTCATTTTGCATTCTCATTTTCAACTTTTGGGGCCCTCTGTGTTTGAATTTAGTGGACATTTAAGACATCANACCTGGCAGAGGAGCAAAATTCTTTCTTTTAATAGTTTCTTTATTTGAATTTGAAGTTACAATTATTTTATTTCCCTTAAATTTAACCCGTTTCAAACTGTTTCTTCCAAAAGAATTTCTTGTTAGGCGATGAAAATGATAGCACTAGAAATATGAAGACTGAAAAGCATCGAGGTGTTTTTGTTAAGTTGGATTGAAGACGGTGAGGAAGTAACATATCACATGTTTTTCTATCACTCATTTAGCGCTTTGTAACATAAGAAAATTATTCGAGCACATATTTCGTGGTTTCGAAGATCAACTGAACATCGTCATCCGTTTTTTATTACAGAATATGCACAAAAACACAACTGAAGTATTAACAAATAAATATATCCATCCTACATCACACCCAATCAACAAGAATTGAGTAATAACTAGCGCACATTCAAATTCCAACGAGGACCCACCCCCCCCCCCCCCCCCCCCCCCCTCCAACAAGCCCCCCAAAACAAACCCCCTATGGCTAAGCTCAAAGTGTACTTATTTATAAGTAAAATTTTGCAAGTATTTTTAAGCAAAGCGAAACATGCTCAAAACCACTTCTTCCTAACCTTTCTGACTCCAACTTTCCTCTCTGAAATGCAAGATTTCTGACCATACAGAGGCAAGGGAGGAGGCTCCTCGTTCTCCTTGGCCTTGCTTGCACAACTCATCAACAAATACCGAGACGTTGCAGCCTCCCTCCTCTCCTCCATGGGCGTGGCGGCGTCTGCCGTTTTCCTCCTGTTCTCAAACTTCTTGGCCCCACTTTTCTTTGAAGACTCAACTCTAACACCAAGATCATTCACTGCCGCCTTCTCCTCTTCCCCTTTCTTTTTCTTCAACATCTCATTTCTTCTAGCCGAGTACTCCTCATAAAACCTGCCCCTTTCAAACAAACTACTATTAACATTAAAACCATCTCCATCAAATCCAACATCATCCCTTGTTCCAAATTCTTGATGTACCATTTTAGCCAAAGACGTCAATTCACATGAAATTGTACGGTACTCCGGTCGAAGATCCGGTTCTTTCATATCCCAATTGCGTTTAGGCAACTGGGAGTTCGGTAAGGAACCTGTTATTGCCAATAAAATTTATAAAAATCAAGAAAAAGCGCACAAAATAAAA
>CAIGRO010289330.1:0-11425 GCA_903798355.1 Fraxinus baroniana
TGGGAAACAAACGGAGGCTTAATCTTTAATTTGTGTTAGCAAATGTTTCAAATTTTGGAGGAGGAGTCCATCGTGACGGAAAACGTCAATTGCACCTTCCGCTGACCTGAAAATTACAAAAATTGAATATTTTGACCATTTAAGCAAGACATTTCCATCAATCCAATAATTTCCATCATTCACTATTCAAATAATTGTTCATTTCCTTTTATTTATGCCCTATTTATTCTTATCTCCCTTTTAGTAAGTGTCGAAAAAATTCTAGAACGAAGATGGAGATAAATGTCAATAAATGTGGTTACTCTATGCAAATGAAGACTTCATGGACGAACTTGAACCCATGAAGAAGATTTATGAGTTGCCCAGTGGATGTAATTTCGTTAACTAGTGCAACCCTCTAATAAGTGGCAGATCGAAGGAGCTTATCCTTAAATTTATATGGGTAGGAGGAAGATGTAAGTTGAAACAAACAACTTATGTTCAAGAAATCGTAGTGCATAGAAGGCTTGGTTCATTGGATTCGTATGTGAAGTTTTTGTGAAATGGATCTCTAATTAGATATGGGTTAGATTTGAGATCATATGTTGCGTTTGTGTTTTGGGATGTGAGTTTTTGAATTGAAAATCATGTATTGTCTTGGTCCTGCAACTTATTTTCCAATAATAAAATATGTTATTATTGAGCAACGCTTCCATATTTTTCATTTTCCAATTTTTCCCTTCTCTGTTGAGTGAATGCTTCAGAATACATGATGAATGCAAACATTTTAGGAGAAAATATAGTGTAGGTCCCAAACCTTTTTCCTAAGTTGCGGATGAAGTCCCAAGCATTTTTAATAAGTTGCAAGGTAAGCCCCAAACATTTTACACTAGTTGCAGATGAGGTCCCAAACCTTTTAATGAGTTACAGAGCGAGTTCCAAACCTTTAGTAAATTTTNAGCGAGTTCCAAACCTTTAGTAAATTTTACATTTTCACGTGTAGAGGTTGCATCATGCACCTGCTGACCATCTTCATCAGCAATGTGTGCATCATCTTAACCTCCGTAATTCGAATAATGTTATTTATGATTATAATGATGAAATATTGATGACGTGGCAACTAAATTGGAATAATGAGAAATGGCAAGTCAATCCCCCTCTCTCATGAAAATTAAATTCTCATATCCTATTATTCCATCTACATCATCGATGTTTCATCATTTTAATGATAAATGACATTATTTCAGTCGTTCTGTTTTATCCTAGCCTCAGAGTTTTCATATGTTTTAGCCTCTTCATGAATTCAAATGCATGTACCTTATCAATGTGGTCATCATATACTTTACTCCCTCCCCCAGGTTCACCAACATGATCACCATTGACTTCACTTCCCACGAGTCTACCAACATGACCATCAACATGAGTTTCACCACACTTAACATCTGTATTTGTTTCAACACCAACACTCCAAAGTTCGCTCCTACTTCAACAAACAATGATTCTTCGCGAAAATATATTTTGAATTAAAATCACAGCAAGTGTACGATTCGTTAACAAGTAATAAAGTAGATTTCATATGTTTTAGCCTCTTCATGAATTCATATGCATGTACCTTATCAATGCTGTCATCATATACTTTATCCCCTCCCCAGGTTCACCAACATGATAGCCATTGACTTCACTTCCCACGAGTCTACCAACATGATCACCAACATGAGTTTCACCACACTCAACATCTGTATTTGTTTCAACACCAACACTCAAAAGTTCGCTCCTACTTCAACAGACGTTGATTGTTCATGAAAGTATATTTCGAATTAAAATCACAGCAAGTGTACGATTTGTTAACAAGTAATAAAGTAGATTTTGAGTCCAAGTATCGTTTCATAGAAATTGATTAGTTCAATTTTAATTATTACGACATTAACCGAAACAAGAATAATATGATGTCTTTGTTTGTGACAAATTATGAATAAATTAATCTACTTATACAATTATGAGTAAATTAAATAAACTAAATACAAATTATACTAAATTCAAATTGATGTGTTTAATAAATGACAAACGCACTATGTAACGCCTCAAGAATTTTGAAATTCGAAGCGTCACAAGAAAAATCTCTTTAGTTGGGGCTTTTTAATGTTAACCAAAATAAATTGTAAGTAATAAGAATTTTTTGAAATATATAAAAATAATGGTAGATATTTGTCCATATATACTTAGACAATTATTGTGTAATTTGATTTTGGAAAACATCTCGAAAAAATTCAACAACTATTGGTTGTGCAACAGCGGAGAGAAAAAATATGTTTGATCTAGTAAACGTCAACTAAAATTTATGAAATTTTAACACAGACTATAACACTCATACAAATACAATATAAAAAAAATTGGGGTCTCGAAGATGATGTTTGAAGTACGAAAATATTTTTCAACTATGCTAAATAGTATTTTCGAAACTAACCCAACGCAGTCTACTAAAAAGGATATAACTTTTTCTCTATGTAATATTTTAAGATAATTCCAAAGATCACTATTAGAAGACTCGTAAACCTTTCAAACTCCACTAATTTTACTCTAAAATATGCACCATAGCCCAAGTTATACCATTTTTAAGTAAGATGACAGAATCTAAAAATCCAATTCAATAGTAATTAAACTTCGTACATATCAATCCAACATTTATAAGTTATAGTTGATATGCAATGTATATAAAAACTAGATGAGATAGACGATTAAACATTTTTAAAAAATGTTATCTAAGTATTCGTAAGAGATTTACATAATTGAAAATCTTACTAGAAAGTTAAATAGCATTTCAAATCGTCAAGCACTTGCCACTATGCCAAACCACTACCATGCCTTGAATTAACATGTAAATTTTGTAGGGATGAGTACCACAAGTAATACTCAATAGGAAACACTTAATTAAATGATAAAAAAATATGTTTTCTAGAAATGCAAACTTTGATTTTTTGTGTCACTGTCAATTGCAAAGTGAATCGGTATCAGGCAGTCCTCTTACTCTTAGATTTTGATAACCCCTTTCAAGTAACAAAAATCATCTCTTCATCTCTTATTTGAATCACCAAATGATGCTTCCATCATAAGTAACACAATAACACGTTTAATGCAAATCGAAAATCAATAATTTCTACTTCACTTACAAAAGTGCCACAAACACCCTACCTTAAATACTTGGAGTTTGAATACCCTTTTTGCGTCCAATTTGAAATAAAATGCAGCGTACTCTTAGCCTCTCCTTCAGAAAATTTTCAAATTCAAGATGCCTTAAGTCTATGGAAAAAGGGCGAAATAATTTTATGTATAAGTGTAATAGTTGGGAAGAGAAAACATGGCTTCAAGGGTTGTAAAATGTTGTTGTTTATCAAACACAAAATGAAAATGGTAATTTGTAGTAATCAAAATGAGAATAAAAACAAATGTAAGTGGCATATAATTATGTGTATAAATGGGATTTATGAGGTAATGTGCAGGTAAGTTTTGCAATTGAAATGACTGTTTTTTTTTTCTTTAATAATTATCATAATGGGTTTTAAATGATTGAAACGGTTATGACATTTAGTGTATAGTAAAAATTTAAATGAAATGCCCAGTGGAGAAAAAGAAAAGTCAGATTAAGGGATAAGATTAAAATATGTGGTTGAATAGATGAGAGTTATTTGAAGGACAAAAACATATTTAAGGGTTATTTGGCATAAACAATAAGTATATCTAATTTTTTAAAATTTTAAGGACTTAACATATATGATGATTAATATAAAATCAGTGTTCTAAAATGCGTAATGCGTTGCGATGCGTCGAGGTCGAGAATCAAGAATCACAAGTTTAAACGTGTCATGCGGAGATTAGGCGTCATAATGCGTTTCGTACTTTTAATGTTATTTTAATTATTTTAAGGTATTAAATATATTTTTATATAAAAAAATAGATTTTTAAATGCGATGCGTCGAGGTCGAGAATCAAGAATCACAAGCTTAAGCGTGTCAATGCGGAGAATAGGCGTCATAATGCGTTTCGTACATTTAATATTATTTTAATTATTTTTAAGGTATTAAATATATTTTTATATAAAAAATAAATTTTTAATATATCATAAAAAAAAATTTACAAAACAATAAAAAAATAAAAAAAATTACCGGATTAGGCGGGATAATGCGCCGCCTAGGCGCGCGCATTGCCGGACCAAACACATTTTTACACGCATGGCCGAATTCGACGCGTTTTCACCACGCATCGCACCTAGGCGGCGCATTTTGGAGAATTTTAGAACACTGTATAAAATATGTCATCACAAACATTTTAAAGAGATTCGACACCTTACAAAAAAAAATTAAGAAAAGTACGCGCAACTTTACTATCGTGACCAAAACTTTAATTTGAACTCTTAGGAATTGTCGTAGAGACGAAATAATACAATCTAAATTGTTTTTCGATTTATATAAGAAAATGTATTAAAACGAAACACAATTTTTTTCTCGGTCGCTACACACTAGGATCCCGAATTTTCATGCAATAATCATTTTTAACCTTAATTCTACACTTAGACAATATGATTGAATTTTGACGAATCAATGTTCCTATTTTATTTAACAATCTCTCTCTAGTAATGTTAAACCTACACTCATATATGACCCACCTATATTTTTATGACAGATGCTAATATACAGAGTGCATGAATTTTTATAAAACTTAAAGATTCACATAGAGCATAGACCTTTATTTTATCCCATATCAGAACCTATAAATTACACCATGTTGAGCCTATTTTCCTTTTTCTGAATGCATAAAATAGGCCACTACATTCACACAATTCCCGTGCACAATAATTGTGGAGAAAAGAAAATCATATAAATCATTCAATATCCAAAACGTGTTTTCAATGTTAAGTATGTAAAACTAAATATTAAAAATTCATATTACACAGCTCATCGTTCTTATAACACAAAGTAATCTAGCCTAACATGTTGTTAAGAAGAAAGCAAAAGATATATGGGTTGTTCATCACCCGAAAATTCTTGAATTCAATCTTGAACTTCTTAGATTTTATTTTGATGTGTTCTTTGCGTCCTATTGCAATTAATTCTCCATACCCTAATTATTTTTTGAGAGTTGGTATTTATATCCCTAAAGAGTCCTAATTCTGAAGGAAACAAATTTTTTTGGTGACTTGGACCCAGTAATAAACGGGGCGACTGCCCAGGCATATCAAACAACCCCTATAATTAAGGTTAAGGTCCAGGTGGCCGCTCGATTTATATAATTGAGTGGCTGCCCAGTTATAAAAAAATTTCGAATTTTCCTTTCAGTCATGTTTTTCATTTTTTCTTCCGTCTTGGTCATCCACATCAAATTACTTCAATTTTATTGTTTCAACTTTTACTCAAATGCATATTAGTCCCCAATCTTCAATCCATTAGTCAATTGATCATTCTTGCTTTTCTAATTGCTTAGAAACGAATTCAAAACTGAAATAATATAAAATTAATCTAAGTTAAGTAAGATTAAATACTAAAACGACACAAAAGATTAGTAATATGGCTTGAATAAGTGTAGAAAAATACACTTATCAAACACCCCAAAACTAAAACATTTCTTCATCCTCGAACAAAACAAAACAAAACAAAACTTAGGAATTAAACATATCACTAACCTAAACAAATCTCCAATAACAAATTCAACGTTAAACAACTTACCATATACCTCATGTTTGAATTTAAACAACACTTCAGAAAGATCCAAACAACATAAAAATTAAATTTTTACTTATCCGATGCTCGACTTAGTGTGTGTACAAATAGTCAATATTGAACTCACACCCATACTAGAATACAACTAATTAAGTGTTGTTGATTTAGTCATAATCCCAATCCTCATGTGGTAAGTTTTTCCTTAGACCTCTCGTGCAAAATCAATCCTTATTCTTTTCTCTCAAATCCCCGATGTATTTTTCGCACATGTGGGTTCCTAATAATCATTAAAATGCATTTTCCACACAAAGTGATCATAATTAGATAATTATATCTCTAGAAGGAAAATTGTAACTATTTCTCAAAGTCACACTGCTAGTTTCTAGAGTTCAAATCTCTAAGTCTTTATCGAGCACATCTCACTTTTGATAATCTAAATCCCTTTTTCTTTCTTTCTTTCACTATGAATATATTTTTATTGTTGCTTTTTTTTTAACACATTAAGTTCAAGACTTTTTCCCAATAAGCTTTCTAAATGATCCTTGTAACAAGTTTTAGGTCGATGACTCCCAAATCAGATAACCGTATGGCACCAGGTTTTGGATACCCTAGTAGACTTATAACTCGAATCATAAAAGTTACGAAGAGAAGTATAAGATGTATTACATAATCTTTTGATATAAGATTCAAATTTTAACATTGGTCAGTGCCCGCTCTAGACTCCTTAATACAAACTCCTCCAACTAAAGATTTGATCCATGAACTTCAAACCATCAAATTTCTATAAACACAAGTACTAACCTTCCCACCCCCAAACTGCTTTTGGTTTCTGTATAAAGAATTTGGGGTATTTATTTAGACTTAGATCAACACATTAGCAATTAAATCTATATAATCAAGCCATGTTCCAACAAAAGTGATTAGTCAACAATAGCTATGTGCTCAAGTAAACAGATCTAACATGGATAAACACTCAAGTATAATTAGATACTTGTACACTTAGAGGAGATATGGTAAGAATTTCTCAGTCACACCGCCATTCTCTAGAATTCAAATCTCAAAGTCTTTATTAGGCACCTATCACTTTTGATAATCTAAATCCCTTTTTCTTTCTTTCGCTATGAATATATATTTTGGGTATTTGCACTCTCTATTTTTGACATCTCATGTGCAAGTTTCTTTCCATTAAGCTTTCTAAATGACCCATATAGCGAGTTTTGGGTCAATAACTCCCAAGTCAGATAATCGTAGGGCACCAGGTTGTAAATACCACAACATGCTTAATAACTTGAGTCATAGAGGCTACGAAGAGAAGTATAAGATGTATCACATTTTATTTTGATATGGGATTCGAATTTTAACAATGGTCAGTACCCGTTCGAGACTCCTTAATTCAAACTCCTTCAACCAAAAATCTAATTCAAGAACTCAAAGTCATCAAACTTCTGTGAACACAAACACTAACCTTCCCACCCCAAACCACTTTTTGGCAATTTGGTTTCTATATAAAGGATTTGGGTATTTTATTCAAATTTGGGTCAACACATCAACAATTAATTCCACATAATCAAGTCATGCTCCAACATAAATGATAAGTCTATGATGGCTATATGCTCAAGTACACAAGTTTAACATTAAGTACTCAAGTAAACGTATAAGATACGATATTGTCCAACTCTATCTAAAGCAATCCTTAATTCAAACAAATATCATCGTAGACGACAAGTCGTTCAACACTATACTAGACACTATTTTTTTCAGATTAAATTAGTTATACATACTTGATAAATAGTTGAAAAGTAAGCAATAAAGATCCTAATTCTCCAATTACTTACCCCCATCCCCAAACAAATAGATTACATTGTTCCAAATGTAAAAACAAACATAAACAAAATAAAGGAGTAAATGATCAGAAACTCCTCGGGAGTGGGTGCAGATCAGTGGAGGAATCAGGTGGTCCGGTTGGTAGACGTCATAACAACCGCCACTTTTCCTTACTGCTATATTTTAAATTTCTATTCTAAGAATTTAAAATAAATATTAGTGATAGCATATAAGGTTTAAATATTTGCAATGAATTCACACCAAGAAGAATTCTAATCTTTTAACTTTTAGAAAACTATCTAACAAAGCGTACCTACAAAATCCTATAGCTAGGAAATGATAAGTTTTTCAAATTCGCTTGGAGATTTAAATCTAGGCGCAACCTTAAGAATGTATATCATATCAATTTAAGCTCAATATAATGCTATAATGTTTTTAATGAGCCTAAGTAAATTGAACCCAATAAGTAAACATGCTTAAGTTACTCATGCAAATGTGTTCAAAACAAACTATCTAAATGCACAAGTTCCTACATATAGCCCTATAATACTAATGCAATCCCTAAAATCTACTTGTAATGCAATACTTAATCAAAATAAGAGGTAAGTGATAGGAAAATGGGTTGCCTCCCATTAAGCGCTTAATTTAACGTCTAAAGCTCGACTTTTTCACTAGTGTTTTATGGCACTTTGAATATGGCTTTGGATGTCCTGCTTATTTTTCTTAATTTGACTTTGTTCCATATTGCAACTTTTTTCCAAATTTTAATCTCATCCTTCTCCAAGTAGTATGACTTTCTTTCATCATCCATTTCGAACTCAACAATGTACACATTACTTTCCTCATAAGATTTAATCACACACTCAATTTTTGAGCAAGCAATGAAGTCAAGGATTTCCTCTTCTTTGAATGCTACAAGTTCTTTTTCACCAATTATGATTATTTTCTCGATCTTTTCATGATCATCTTCTTTAACTGAAACTTTCTCGAGTTCAATGTTTGTATTCAAACTTTTGACAAAGAAACAATGACATCTTCATAAAAAGTCTCCTCCTCTTATTCTATTTGTTGGAAGTCCGGTGAATCAAATTCCCTTAATTGATGTCCATTAATAATCGGTAGAAGAAATAATCCCATAAGCAAACCACCCATATCAAATTGTGGTGAGAGAAATAATGCAACAGGTAAGTCACCCAGGATAGTTTCATCAAGTTCACATTCAGCTTTTATATCTTGTAGTCGTTGTCCTACAATGAAATCTCCCACAAGCACATCTCATTCATCAATTTCTTGAGCATCGATTGTTTTTGCCTTATGATGAAGTCACATATGAACATTTTGTTGAAATCAATCATATGCATCTTTTATCTTGTTATTGATCTTTTTTTTTAATATCTTGAAAAAGGTAAAAACGGAAGCAAACTAAATAGAAAGGAATAAATAAAAATAAAAGAATACAAGTAAAAGTTCGAATTAGTACAACAATAAATGAAATTAAACTTAAATACAATCCTCAAAAACGGCGCCAAAAAATTGTTCACAAAAGTATATTTCGAATTAAAATCACTACAAGTATACGGTTCGTTAACAATTAATAAAGTGGATTTTGAGTTAAGGTATCGTCCCACAAAGATTGATTAGTTCAATTTTAATTATTGCGACCTTAAACGAAACAAGAATAATATGATGTGTTTGTTTTTGAAAAATTATAAATAAATTAATCTACTTATGTAATAATGAGTAAATTAACTAAACTAAATGCAAATTGACGTGTTTAATAAATGACAAAAGCACTAGAATCCCGAATTTCCGTGCAATAATCACTTTAACTTTAGTTCTACACTTTCACAATACAATTGAATTTAGACGAATCCATGTTCCTATTTTATTTAACAATCTCTCTCGAGTAATGTTAAACATACATTCATATATGACCACCTATATTATTTCTATGACGGAAACATACAAGAGTGCATGAATTTTTATGAATGCTTAAAGATTCACAAAAAGCATAGACCTATATTTTATCCCCTATCAGACCCTATAAATTTACACCATGTTGAATCTATTTCCCTTTTTTGAATGCATAAAATAGGCCACTACATTCACACAATTCCCGTGTACAATAATTGTAGAGAAAAGAAATTCATATAAATCATTCAATATCCAAAATGAGTTTTCAAAGTTAAGTACGTAAAATTAAATATTAAAAATTCATATTACACGGTTCATCATTCTCCTAACACAAAGAAATAAATGTTGTTCATCATCCGAAAATTCTTGAATTCAATCTTGAACTTCTTGGATTTGATATTGATGGGTTCTTTTGCCTCCTTTTGCAGTTAATTCTCCACATCCTAATTATTTTTTGAGAGTTGGTATTTATATCTAAAGAATCCCAAAAGATCTACAAAAATCGTGCATATCATGACCCAAACTGAAGTTTCCTTGTTGGAATTGAATTCTGAAGGAAACAAATTTTTCCCAACTTGGCTTGGGCGCGCGCCCAGTAATAAATAGGTGCTACCTAGAAATATCAAGCAGCCCCTGTAATTGAGGTTAAGGTCCCTGCGGTCGCCCTGTTTATATAACTGGGTGGCTGTCTAGTTATAAAAATTTCTCGAATTTTCCTTTCAGCCATTTTCTTCATTCTTTCTTCTATATTGGTCCTCAACATCAAATTACTTCAATTTAGTTCTTTAACTTTTACTTAAATGCATATTAGTCCCCAAACTTCAATCCATTGGCCAATTGATCATTTTTTCTTTTCTAATTCCTTCGAAATGAGTTCAAAACTGAAATAAGATAAAATTAACCTAAGATAAGTAAAATCCAATACTAAAACGACACAAAGCTCAGTAATATGACCCGAATAAGTGCAAAAAAAAATGCACTTATCAATTATGTAGCATATGCTCTTCCATATTTACCACACACTACATCCACTTTCATTTCATCACTGTCACCCACACTCTCAATTTCATCAACATACAAGTCATAATCCCCTCTAGGCAGTCATCATAGCATATCGTGTATTCTGCTCAACTTATTGGTCAACATATGCTTTCCCTTTTTCTTCCACATCTTCCAAAACCTCACCAATGTCAACATTAGCAACTGAAACATCATGCCTTACTTTGTTATCCCACGGCGATTCCAACACTTCAACAACAGACAAACACCACAACTCAATAATCCTTTTCTCACCAAGCATCTACACTAAATTTAAAAAATCTGCAAAAATGATGTCTCGCTCAATCTCTCTTTTCAACCTTTTAAAAATATCTCATTTTCTCAAAATGCCTCACCATCTTGAAGGCATTTTCTAGAAGAGATCTACTAAATCAAACTGGGTGATTTATTCATAGGAATGCATATGCAAAACCCACGGCGATTGCACATTTTATGCTATACCCAACTCAATAAAACATTAAAAAACATAAACTTTTTCACTAAATGAAAACACTTCAGAGACCACTGGTTAACAAGCTACACTATAACCAGAATTTTTGAAAAAAGAAATTTCTCACCAGATACTAGTTCAGGAAGAGCGCCTCGTAACAACAATTTCTGGTTGATTTTAATCAGATCATGGCTTTCTTCATAAGACATTGTAGAAGATGGTAGTTTTCTAGATGAAACTTGAAAGATGCTACAACTGACGCCTTTTATCTTTAAAATACGAATATGGAATTGACGAAAATGCCTCTACTTAAAATGGTTAAAATATCCAATTTTTTTTTTTCATTTTTCATATCAACTAACGGTGGGATTAACGTTTTCCTTCAAGTTGGACTCCAGTTGCTAATTTCTCAAAGGTTTGGGACTTTCTTGGCACAAAGTAAAGGTTAGGATAAAATCTGCTAAAAAATTCAAAGGTTTGGGGCCGTTGCTACAATTTTCCCTTAATA
>CAIGRO010289337.1:0-11099 GCA_903798355.1 Fraxinus baroniana
AGAAATGATTTGAACTTTGAAAAATGAATAGATCTCCTTAAATGACAAAAATTGTTCTATGCATTGATTAATCAAGAATATTGCACTATTGGTTGGTCCCCAACCTATTTTCCGAGTTGCAACTATTAGTTTTAGAGCATCGTTTGATCATTAAAAAGTCAGCTATTGTTAACCTAACGATTATACCCTTGAGAAATAATTATCTTATTGTGCATCGTGCACGCATGCAGGTTCTTTCCTTGTCAGAGAAGCTGCAAGGAAAAGAGGCTGCAGGAGAGAAATCGAATACACTCCCGGTGGATGCTCCAACCGATACCACCCCTGTCCAACCCACTGTGAAGGTAGAGGACCGCCTCAGCAGCGGCAGTGATGGAAGTTCAGTGGTCGATGATCAGGAAGGTCCACTGCTTGTGGACAGTGGGGATTCCTATTTTCCGAACAATTATTACATGGGTTGTGTGGCTGCAGGGGTGGAGGGTATTCAATCTGAGGAGGAGGATGGCAGCGACGATGGTGGCTGCTATTTCTCGAATGTGTTAGTAGCGGCTGAAGAGCAGCGGCAGGAGGAGGAGGTTGAGCAACTGGGCTGGTATATTTGGTCGACATTAGATAATTAGTAATAAATATTCGCCATGTTGAGTGCTTTTATATTTCTGCTTGTAATCTGGTAATTTTAAGCCGTGTATCAAAAACTTCCTATACAGTTGCTCCATGAGATGAAAATGTAAAACTAGAGAATATTCTCTAATAAGCAATTATATGGAAAATGAATAAGAAATAAATGAAGGTAAATTATAGGTTGGATTGGATGTGATTAAAATTTCAGAGTTCTTCTGCATATGTTCACTAATCCTTCGTCACTATTTCACTAACCTAAAGTCTTAAGTTGTATGATGCATAGAGGCTTGACGTGATTTGCATTTTTTGGTGAGCCGTATCAAGTGTACATCAAAGTATTGATCCTCGACTAGGTCGCTCGATTCAATAGAATTTTAAAACATATTAGTAGTTTCCGTCAATTTTTTTATTAAAAAAAAAATGAAAAGGCCCAAGGGGATGGAACCAAGGATCGAGATGCTTCCGCCCTCAAGAGCTCGAATTTTTTAAGGGAGTTAAGCGTCGAAATATAAATCAATATATGACAATTTGGTTACTGAGTTTTAATATGATAGTAGAGTCATTTAAGTTCAAACGAGGAATTATATTCGTTTGACTCAAATCAGCACATGATTTTCAAGATTGATAATGCTCAAGCGAGCAATCATTTTGCAAGGCATGTTAAGGGACAAATTTCACATCAATTAAATACTGAAATATTAACAAGTATATAAGGGGTTGGACTGCTCTTTTAATAAGACGAAGTTTTAAAATCTTAATATCACATCAGAGTCCATAAGCTCAAACGAGCAATTCGATTCGATTAAAATTCAAATGAGCACATAAATTTCAAAATTAATTTATTCAAATGAACCACCATTTTGCAATGCAAATTAGGAGATAAATTTTACGAATACTAAAATATAAATCAATATATAAAAAACTAGAGAGTATTCCTCAAATGAGCAATGTTGGTCTCGAATCAAATCATTACAATTTTACTATGCAATTAATGCACTAATTTTTGTGGCCAATATTGAATGATTTGAGGTTTTAAATTATCTACCATCATAAAAGATATGTGACGTTATTCATTTTTTGTCCAACAAGTCACACCAAACTCACCGCCCATCTATAAAAGATGTAAATTTTGATTTGATATATACATTTTTTTTTTTGCTCATATCTATGAAAGCGATTGAAATTAAGAGGGGTGATTTTGAACCTCATCGCACCGCACCTGATGAGTGAACTTCTTGTCTAGTCACCAACCACAAACTTGTACATCAAAATATTGTAAAACAATCCAATGGACTACATGAAGTTGACTTTACAAACTATAAGAAGCTAGTTTCTATTTAAAAAATTAAAATAAAAATAAAAATCGTTTGAAAAAAATTGATTGATTAATGCTAATTAAATTTGAACTTCGTTCTGGGAAGAATTTTAAAACGATTTAATTTATAAATATATGAAAATGAGCAGTGGATAAGTAGATAACAAATTTATCCCTAATTTTGAAAAAGTAACGTGTCAGTATCCATGTTTTTACAAACCATTCAAATCTCTTTTATTGATAGTGTGACCCGCATGTCTAGCTTTACAAAGCTAAGTTGCTTGTCAACTTGGCTAGTGTTGGTGCCCGACCTCAGGAGGCACATTGGATGGATTATGAACAAAAAAGCTTAAGAGTTTGTTTGGTGCACATTAAAATGAAAGAATGTATTTTTTTGAAGTGATGTGATGAGAAATATGTGGTTGAAAGAGAAGGAAAAGTTATTGACGTGATAGAAAATATTATTTTATTGAAGAATGTGTGGTTAAAAATGAGTAGAAGAATGAGAATGAAAACAAACAGGGGCTAAGAGATAAAATTCAATTTATTTATTAGTTAAATTGGTAAGGCACGATGAAAGCATTACATGTACGTGAATGTAAATTCAAAGTCTATGCTTATGATAGAAATGTTCAAAGCGAACGTGTAAAACGAGAATGCTGTCAAAGAGTGATACAATATAACAAGTGGCGAGCTGTTTGAAATATTAGAAAGCAAATTGCTCCAAAAAAATCTCAAATGAGGACATTTACAAATATAATATTCTTTCTTTATGAGAAAGTAACTTATCTTTATTCTCCATTAATGAGATACATGGCCACGGAATGGAAGGTTTTGTATTCAAAAAATACAAAAAAGCGAGAAAAGTTCTTGATAGGGTTAAAGGTGCAACTTGAGCCATGCTGACGGTTCGTTTGTTGAACAATTCATAGCATGACCCCATTTCTTTTTGGGAACAATACATAAATCCTATATATTAAGTTTACATTTCAAAATTAACAAACTTTTTGAATTATTTCAAAATTCAGGTGTTAATTCAAATTTGGAAGAATGTATTTTAGAATAGTAGATTGATGGAGAATATGTGGTTGAAAAAGAAGGAAAAGTTATTGATGTGATGGAAAATATTATTTTATTGAAGAATGTGTGGTTGAAAATGAGTAAAAAAATTAGAATGAAAAAAATAATGTGAGACAAACAGGGGCTTAATTACTAAAATTCAATGCCTACGAGATGGGGTTGGAAATGTTGTAGTCTTCTGGAAACACAGTGATTAATCTGAATGTTCATCTACGACATCAATATCTCCAATGATAATTAATAAGAGACGGGAAGATGTTACCTCTGATATCAGCACCACAATGTTCACTAATTACTAAAGAGTAATGATTACCTAAGTTGCAGATAATAATGACCGGGTCACAGGCTATGACCTAGATGTTATAATAATCGGATCGGGCTGAACTTCTCAATCAATGAAATCTATTTAATTGGGACGGTGATATGCAACTTTAGAATATATACTCTTTAACTTCACAAGATGGAAGGCGACAAACCTATATCTTGAAGCCTATTTAATGGAGTAGAGGTCCAACTAGAAGAGCCCAACTAAGCCTTTTCTCTGTATTACACTATAAATCCTTTCTCAATTAAGTGTATCTTTTTCCTTGTGATATTTCAGCAATTAAGTACTATAGGGTATTTGGTGTAGATTAAAATTAGATTTTTTAGTAGATTGTTATAGAAGTTTTTGAAATATGTGGTTGAAAAGTTGTGAAACCATGAAAAATGTAGTTACTATTAATTATTTAACTTTAACTTGAATTAAAATCGGATTTTAATCTAGACCAAACAAGGGCTTACCAAGCCCATATTTGATAGAAATTAAAACATAGATTTTTATCAAAGTTAAAGTCAGAAATTAATTTTAATTATATATTTCACGGGACCACAATTTTTCAATCACACATTTAATAAGTTTTATTAAAATCTACTAAAAATTTGATTTAAATCTCTACCAAACATATGCTAAATTTCTCCTAAATTGATATTTAAGTATCATGTCAATTTTAGATATCAACTAGTGTCCAAAACTTTCAAGGGAGACATATATTAACGAGGGTTAAATAACAATTTAATGAATATTTGAACGACTTATTCACCAGAGAGACTGATTGTGCAACTATTATTAAAAATTAAGGACCAACTTGCTAGTGTAAAAATAAATTAAGGACCAATAGTGGAGATCTTAATTAATAGTCTCCTAATGGTTGATTTGAGCAGCGTATAGGGTCATATTCAAAATTGATGTAACATCAATTCAAATTAGCTTCCCCGTGTTGAAGCGTCAGTTCAAAATTTGAAGCCTCAACTTTCAATTATTCCCGTTAATCTCTTTAAAACCCCTTTTAACCCAAGTTAACCCGGTAGTGATAGTTTTGACTTTTGACTTTTTGACGCGAAAACCAGGGGTAATTACGGAAATAAATAATCGCAAAAATCGTGTAAATTTCCCGACCCTGCCGACCCGGGTCGGGCATTAAAACACATTAAAACACGCCGTCTCTTTTTACTGCCGGTTGTGAAAATCTCTCGCGATAATTCATTTCTCTCTGTCCTTCCCTCCTTCCATCAACACCCCCCCCCACACACACACAGATTTTCATTTTTTAGTATTTTTACGAATCTGCTGATCAATTCATCTGCCATTTTACTGTCGCCGCTTCATCAATCTAGGTAATCTCTCTGTATATACATATTTATGTACGTATATAGAAGAATGTGTATATTCAAGTGATTTTTTGAAGGCATTGGACTTTGAATCTGTTTTAGGAGTACGCGATATATGATTGGAATTCATAGTTTGAAGTTACGGTTGTAATTAATGTATTCATGTGAAGTGAGATCTTTTACTGGGTTTGTTTTTGAAATTATTTTGTTGTAGTTGGTTGTAGTGATTGCGGTGTGGCAGATCTTCTCGGTAATTTGCATTAATCGATATGGACTTTTTAAGTCTGTCTTTTCTTTTTTTAATGATTTAGTTGGATTTTTTGGTTTATGGTGTCATTTAATGATTGGCACACATTGATTTTAGTGATTTACTGTACGTTGTGTATTGATGAAAAGTAAATGAATAAGTAGATTTATTTGGTAACTTTTTTGAGAAAATTGGAGTCAAAATTAGGTATTCTTTTAATGGAAATTGTGTTTCCACACGGCATTGATATAACTTTTGTTTCTAATTTGTTGGATTGTGTTTGCTACATACGCTGCATAGACCGTCACATATTGCTGTCCCATTCTGGCAAGTTGGGAAAGGATTTTTATGTAGAGTCTAGATGGTAAAATCAACGTCTAAAAGAAGGTTGAGAAATAGTCTGTTGTTCACGTTCATGGAAAAACCACTAAGGAATTTTTCCTTAATTTTAACTGTTCATTTTAAATAAATTATTTAAGTGACCACACAGTGAGGATGAGAGTTTGATGTTGAGATACTCTGAGTTTGATCTTCCTTGAACAACCTTATAAGATTCTCGAGTTCTGTCGGACAGTAGTCCGAGTTTGATCTTCCAAAAAGGAGATGTTAATGTATAAAATGATTAGCTATTTTGATGGCAATATATAATTAGCTCTTAATTATTTTTTGTCAGGTATCTACTATACATAATGTCAGAGATCGCTCTCAGAGATGTCAATGCAATACTTGAATCTGCGAGGAATGATGGAAGCTCTGGTAATGGAAACTTGATGAAGCCTCAAGTTGAGCACATGGATGAAAATGTTGAAGAAAGTCAAAAGACAAATACAGCCTCCTTACTTTCCATTAAGAAAGATGGAACAGAGAATAATGGAGTAGAGGTGGGGAATTCAGAAGTGGAATACATTGACTCTGAGAATTTGAATGCTATTGAGGATGTAGAGAACGGTCTGAAGGTAGGAATGCTTTCTTCCTAGCATCTTCACTTGATGCTTGTTACAAGTTCCTTGAATGTCTTTCTATATGATAACATTTATACAAGCATATAGTGTAAGTATAACCCACATACTTCTCTCTTGGTTTTGGTTTTTAGACACTCCTATCCAGACTAGACTCCAAAGACTGGGTTTCAGTGTGTGAGGCACTTAACGACGTACGCAGATTATCTATATTTCACAAGGAAGCAATTGTTGGCATGTTGTGAGTGTCATCTTTTATTTGGTTCTTTGATCGGCTAAACATATGCAATGCCGTTTAGAACTGCATTTTGAGAATTTTCAAATCCGTGACTTTTGCATTCTGATGCAGTAATGATGTAATGCCCTTAGTAGTGAAATCACTAAAGAATCCAAGAAGCGCTGTTTGTAAAACTGCAATTATGACTTCTGCTGACATTTTCAAAGCGTACAGTGATGACATCATCAATTCACTGGATTCGTTGGTAATTCATTTTCTCCCAAATTCAGATAATGTGTATGACTCTATATGCTTTTGTATGGCCTCTATCCTCTAATGGATTCTCACTCTATATTCTTTACCTACAACATTGTTATTCTTTGTTTAGCTTGTACAACTTCTTTTGAAATCTTCACAAGACAAAAGGTTCGTATGCGAGGCAGCTGAGAGTGCTTTGAAAGTTCTGACGACTTGGGTTTCTCCTGTTCTATTGTTGCCCAAGCTGGAACCTTATATCAAGAACAAAAATCCTCGAATCCGGGCCAAGGCTTCTATGTGCATTTGTCGAAGTGTCCCACAGTTGGTAAGCACTAATTTTTGATAAGTCTTACTTTTTTATTTACCTTATATTCGATGTTTCTTCTGAACCGACTCCTGAGATCAGTAGTTGCCAAGAAAAGACCAGTCTATCTTACTTCCGGTCATCAAATCTTATTATGATAAATGACATTGTGTTTATGCCCCATGCTTTGCAGGGAGTTGAAGGTATCGAAGCCTTTGGGATTGACAAATTGATCCAAATAGGTGCATCCCAGCTTAGTGACCGGCTTCCTGAGTCCAGGGATGCGGCTCGTACTCTGTTGTTGGAGCTGCAATCCGTGTATGAGAAATCTCATGTCCTGAAACCAATTGCTGCTGCATCTGAGAAACCAGATATGGGTGCCTCTTGGGAAAATTTATGTCAATCAAAGCTCTCACCTTTGAGTGCTCAAGCTGTCCTTCGTGTGACCAATATTACACCAGAGGGACTTGTTTTGGGTTCATAACATTGGTACTCACCCAACACGAGCTTTAGAAAGTATTATCCTTTTCGTATTGCCCTTATTCGTTATTGTATACCTGTATATGCCATGAAAGTTTGAGATGTTTGGAAAGGTGGTTGAAGCATTTATTTGGGCTATAGATCCTACTATAGAATTGGAATATGATTACCATTTATTGTTAGTTATGGGAGCCAATTAACTCTGAAAGGCGATTTACATTCAATTGTGACTCTGCATTGTGCCCATGATGATTTCTTTCCCATTCAATTATATTGATGTGCTAACTATGACTATATTTTTACGTTTTTGCTGGCATTTTACAATAATAACACAAACTTAGAAAGCATAATTTCCTCTCGCTATTTTCTTGTTCATACAATAGGTTGTATTTGTTATCTGATGAAGTTTAGTTTTATTAAACTGAAATTCTTAAAATTTATGGCCATCTCTATTTATCGATGTTCGAGACTTCGATTGCCGGCTGAGAGTCTGCGACCGTATCAATATAACATTAGCAATGGATCAAAAAGTTAACTGTGGAGTTTTCTATGGGTTCGTTTGACACCCATTAATTTAATTAAGCCCCTGTTTGACACCCATTAATTTCTATTTCTCATTCTCATTCTCATTCTCATTTTTCATTTCAACCACACATTCTCCTAATAAAATAATATTACACACAAATCAAAAACTTTTCATCACTTTTTCACCACACATTTCTTACATCAATCACTATTTCAAAAATTCTTTCTCCTAAAAATGGGTTTCAAACAGGGGCTATGATATTTTCCCAATTCCCCACGATTCTGGTAGCGAGTGAACAAGACTGAGTTTACATATAACCATATCACTATATCCCATGCAGTTCCCTGGACGAGTTTGGGGAAAATTATTAGAGGGATCTAAAGATTCAAGTCATATATCCCACATAGTTCAGTAAGGCTGGCCTCGTGGATTTAAAAACACTTTGGACCCTCTCTTCACTAGCTGATTTTACAAGTCGCTTTCAGTTTGGACTCCTTCCCTTACAAGCCACTCCTTGGGGACCCTCCTTGAGAATGAGGCGGCATAAGGAGGGGTACTTTCAAGAGAAGACTGGTTCTGTATTCACCCAACTGGAAACAATAGGCCACCATCGACATCTCTTTTGTCACATTCATCGACTAGTATCAAAATCTACTAAAACTTTTATCAAATGTTTTGTCAAACAACCCCTGAATAAAGATCATTTGTAAGAATTATAATTATCTATCCTAACTACAAGTAAAATTTACAAAACTGTCATGTTAAGAGAATTCTGACCGACTTCTCACTCGATTTTTTTTTGTATATTTGCTGTTTACCGTCATCATTCACTAACTAACTAAACTTCCTCGGAGAAATCAGGCTCATCTGGTTTAAACAATTTGGGCATCTTTAAGCTTGAAGAAGCGGTATCAGCTACCTGAACCTTGTGAATGGCTCCTCTCCTTGTGTTTGCTGCAAATTTCGAAGCCAAAATTGTAGCGCCAAGATGCTGAGCATTATTTGGACTATCCATCAACGAAATTTCATCAACTCCATCAGAATCTCCCTCATCACTGTTATAAATTTCCTGCCCCAGCATTGAAGTAAAATGAAAGCTTTCTCGCAAAGCCAACTCCTTCGCTAGCTTCTTCCTCCTGTACCTTCTCCACGCCGTTTGTAGATAGCAAGCGCCCCATGTCCTCCACTGGTGAGAATAGTATCTAAATGCATGCTGGAGTTTCTTGCTATGAAGACGCTTGAACTGAAAGGCGAAAAATTTAAGGTCTTCAGCTCTAAGTGCAAAAGCCTCAACTTCAGTGAGAGTTCTAACAGTTCGAGTCGATGAAGGCAAGTTTAGAGTTGAATTCGGTACTAAAGCCCATGTAAGCAATTCCTCCCCACAAAAGTCACCAGGTCGAAGGGTGATGGAATTGAAGAATCCCGTCCGTCCTCCATTAGTAGTGGAGCTCTCGAGTTGTCCCCTAATGATAAACAGCATCTCATTTACTGGATCACCTTCCCGAACAATATAGCTCCCGTCTGTGCTCAAGGATGAGAATAGACGTTCGCATATGGCATCAAGAAGTTGGTCATCCATTTGTGAGAAAAATGGAACCTACAAAATAGAAGTGAAGTTTTTCAGAACATCATAATGTAAAAGCTGTAGAGCCTACAACATATTTTCCAGCATTTTTTTCTCATTATCACCATCAACAATGTGAAACATAGATCGAAGGAGTTAGTTGATAATTGTAAAGAAATGAAAGATGCTACTTTTGGCGAATGATGATGCAAGAAAATATTATAAAGATCCAATAACAACTGAAATATGACATACTCGGCGAACAAGGTTAAGACATAGATGCCTTTGAATTTCCCGGCGAAGATCCAGAGGCAACGAACGCAGGATAGATTCTTCATTGACACCTCGTGTGGCGAGCCATTTATATTGGTTAAAACGACGAACACGTTCTTGCAATTCTGGAGGTAACTGGCGATGCCTCATCCATTCTTCGGTATCTCTTCTCATTATTCTCCACTCTTCAACTCTTACCGTCATTGATTCTAAATAAGTCTATATGGGATAAGCGAAACTATAAATGAATACAGATAATTGGAGAAAAAACTCCAAATGGAAATAAACAACAATTCAAAAAGAATAGGAGCATAAACAGTAAATACAATGCTGTCCTCTATTATAGAATTCTAATTCCAACCAAGTTGAAGAGAGAAATTATACCTGCATGTTGCCGATCAGCCGTGCGAATAGAATCAGACCTCCAATGCATAAGCTAATGCAAAATGTTGTCTCACCAATATAGGTACTTGTCGTCAAATTCTGGCCATACGAGCTGAAAATGAATTTAAATACCATATGAAATTAGTGCAGGATCAAGAGTCCAAGCATGATTTTTCGAACAGATTGACTACACCTAACTTTGTTACTCAAGAACTAATGAAGAAGATATTATCAATCGCGAATTCACACCTTAAATTTCTTAATCCCCACCAAAGGCAGTAGAGATACTTCTCGATCAAACGTGATGAAGCAACTTCACTCGTAAAAGCATCGGCGAACATTCCAAACTTGAAATCAGATTCATCATTTTTGGCATCACAACGAGAAAGAACAATTGTGCTGTTCAGCCAATATTCCCGTTCAAGACTTCCCAGAGAGTTACAATCAAGAAAATCCAAATAACAAGGCGGAACCGAATGAAATTCATCTCTACATCCTTCTTCCCAGCAAGAGTGTTGCCTTCCTATTGATGCCAAATACCATACAGCTCCTAATACCTATGCCAATGATAACTAGCGGAGATTAATGATGTACACAAGTACTTCGGACCTGTTTGGAATGACTTTTGAAAAGTTAAAAGCTATTTTTGGGCCTGTTTGATTAGAAAAGCTTTTAGAGAAAGCTCACTGTAACTTCATATGAAGCTCTTCTAACAAAAGTAGAAGAAGTTCTCCCAAACAGACCCTTAATCCATGTTAAAGAATACAAGTCACAATCACAAGGTAAATTCAGCGTGTTAAAGACAAGATAAGCGTATATATACTTACGTGGCTAGCTAGCATAAAGAGAAGCAAATTATATGCAGCTCCTGCCCAAGCAGTCTTAGCTATAAAACCTGTGGTTTTGATGATCCGATTGTTCAAAGGAAAAATGACAAACAAACGGGGAACATATTGAATGAGGACACTAAGCGCAAGAGTGTTGTTAGAATGACTTTTTGTTGCTGGAATAATTAACCAAATGACAATCTGCAATACAAAAAGGGAGTCTCAAACCTTTAAAATTACAAAATAACTCTTATCAAATATGTAAACATCTCGTCTTAAGACTATTGTGTCAAATGCCATCAAAAGAAATGCATTCCACAAAAGTGACAATGCCTAAATTTCAAGGCACACAATTTCCAACCACATTCTCAAATTTTATAATTGAAACAAAAAAATA
>CAIGRO010289348.1:0-14312 GCA_903798355.1 Fraxinus baroniana
GGGGGGGGGGGGGGGGGGGGGGGGGGGGGGGGGGGGGGGGTCGTGACTAAACTCTGAATTACCAGTTTTTCGGGGAAAAAGAAATAAATTTGTAGCTGAATTCAAAATTTATTGCAACAAAGACAGTACGAAAAGTAGCAATGGATCCCAAACAAAGGCTTCTAGCTTAATTCATCTACGCATCAATACAAAATATAAAAGAGCGTACAACACTAATTTATAGAATGGGAATTTCTACAATGAGCTGCTTAAATCAGAAAGATAAAACTTTTATCCTTGATCACCTATCTGCTATTTAACCAAATGCTATGCTTTCTTACAAGAGTACAACTACCAATTATGAATGGATGTAGATTTTCCAATGCAACAAAGAGGTAAAGGGCCTTGCTGTATACACAGTAGATGAAGCAGATAAAAGTTACATGCTCATGGCTCTCGATGAGACTTCTGATTCACCTTCCTGAGACTCTGCTTCAGCTGTCCCAACACCCTCCTGGAAAACACGTTAAATGATGATGTTAAAATCTTATCACAACACGATCCATTTAGATGTGAAATAAGATCATACCTCTTGATCTTGTAATTTGGCTTTCGCAAAGTGCTGCTCCAAAGCACCATCTCCACGAAGTATTTTTCCCCCACATCCAGGGGCATCTTTTGTGCCTATTGATTCTTCATCAACAACCACAGCATCTACTTTATCTTTTCCAGTCTTGACATCTGGAATCTAAACAAGAGAATTTAGTGTTTCAACTAGAAGTGGCAGAAAAATAATACGANGTGCCTATTGATTCTTCATCAACAACCACAGCATCTACTTTATCTTTTCCAGTCTTGACATCTGGAATCTAAACAAGAGAATTTAGTGTTTCAACTAGAAGTGGCAGAAAAATAATACGATGGTAGACCAATAAACATTAATGAGATAGCTACAACGCCTATACATGCAACAGCCAGGTTTACCTCATACATAGAATCAGTTAAAAGGTTTTCCAGTATTGCTCTTAACCCTCTTGCACCAGTATTTTTTGACATTGCTGCCTTTGCAATAAGTCTTAACGCTTTCTCTGAGAAATGCAACTTCACCTGGAGTATTTACACAAGAACAGAAAGTAGTAATCTAGTCAAACCCTGAATGATGGGGGTAAGGGAGTCTCTGCTACACGAATAAAAAATGCTCACCTTGTTCATGCTAAATAATTTCTTGTACTGCTTACCGAGAGCATTTTTTGGTTCAGTGAGGACCTGTAAAGAAATGTCAATGAGCACCCATAACGAAACAGGTACATAGATATCCCTGATCTATAATTTTGTATCATAACATTAAGTACATCAACTTTCAAATAAAACTTAATTTTCATCATAGAACGATTATTCGATCATTTTTCATAAAAGAAAAAAAAAAGGAATAAAATAATAGAGGCAAGTGAAGAACAAAATAAAAGGGTTAATTATTGAGAAAACATTGTAAACATTACTCCTTGTACGCTACAAGTGTGAAAAAGGTTCCTCAACTACATATAGCAGCCTTCGTGGCAGGATTTCTACAACACACACCCTTTGATTGAGAAAAGTAGATGGAATGCCTAACACACAAAATACAAAGTTAAAAAGGGATAGCTAATTTTACATTTTGAGATCACCACAATGATCTCTTTTTCACCCCCCAGTATATACAATAGTTTACTAGCCATGAACTCTCTCTATTATTTCATGCGTACGGTTTCTATTGAGTGTCATGAATGAATTGAAATAAAGAGAATTTTGAAGCAACAACAAATGCATAGATGCCATTACACAAGAACCTGCAATATTGAAATACTCTCTCCACCTGCAAAGCAACATACCTTTTTTAGGCCTATTACTGATACAGTTGCATCATAGTAACTTTGGTAACTAACTAGCAACTAAATAAGTATTATTTTTAACTTGGGGTTGACTACACGGATCCTTTCCCCTCAAATAATTTTTTCAAACGCTTCTAAAAGGTCCAAGGAAGAGTTTTCAGATCAGACAATGTTAATTATGATCTACCTGCATCACTCTTTGTGAAATAAAGGTTTCTTTAATTATAGGCAATACATGCTCCAACTATCTAAAGTTTCCTACCCTTGAGTTATCCCCACCTCTACTTCTTGTGCATAACCCAATATTTTATATATCCAATCTAGTGTAATCACATGCTCTCTCTGTCCTCATTTTCTGTTATATTATATCTTATGGATATATTCTTTCCCTCCGGCTCAACACACAATACCATAAAGTATTGCTACTCTAGTCTATATCATTCTATAGAACTTCTCTTTTAACTTTGATATGATTCCTAAAATAAAATCACCATAACACTTCTTTATTTCGTTCTACATACTCTAATATTAAGCATCACATGCTCTTCAAGTCCTTGAAATCGAGTCTACGCGCATCAAATAATAGCTCTTTGGAATCAGACATTCCTCTATTTTGAGTAACATACACCAAATCCTGGATATTATTGGTAAATTCATCCATTCACAAAAAAGATAAGAACTAAAAGGGAAATATTGGCACACCTACTGTATTAGGAAATTTCATATTATTACTCCATTAGATATTACACTCGAAATTGCTCATTTATTATATACCATTTGTGGTACCTATCATTGCACTTCTCTAGGAATCCAATCGTATGTTTATATCTAGCTCAATAAACAATAAAAACCATACGAAAATCTTACTTCTCATTTTTACTTTCTATCAATCCTTGAAGTAGGTAAATGACATTGATAGTAGATTTCCCCAGCATAAAAACACACTAGTGTAGCAGCGAAAATTGAATCTTGAAAAAACATGAGAAAATCTAAAAGCTTGAGAATACTGTTTGTTTAACTGTATATAATGAACTTGAGTTGTGTTTACAAACAAGTTTAGCCCTCTTCTCATGGACATTGTTAATCTCCTAATCTTAGTAGACCAAGAAAAGAAATAGATCTACTAAAAAAAAAGTTACAATCTACTCTTAATAGAATTAGAAATACTATCAACTCAAAAATAACAAAACAAATAATAATTAAATCCTAAATAAGTAGTAAATAACAAAATTTTTCAAGAACTGTCTGCACTAAGAAACACGGATACGTATAAACTTATTGTGTATTGCGTATGGATATGTATCCAAGCTTGGATGTGCTTGGACACACTCTAATACAGGATACATATCGTTTATTGATTTTATAATTTTTAAATTCCCGATACATATTGGACACATGAAAAGGAAGGATCTTATTGGTTTTAAACTCTTTCAAAACTCATTATTATTAGCAATAAATGAAATTTTTTTACGTAATAGATGACTATTGTAATAATTTATTGAAAATAAATAATAGTTATTAATTAATAATATTAACGAAAAAAATGCATTTTAAGATAATAGATAACTACACAATCTATATTTATTACTGAAAATATTTAGAGTATTAAATAATTGACAACTAGAATTTTAAATAATTGACAACTGGACAATAGTATTAAAGCTTTTAATACATGTAAAACCGTATTAATAATTGACAACTATAGTTTTATTATTGAGTAGATTATATTATTAAAATTTATAATACAAATAAAATATTGTTAATAATTCACAACTATTGTCAGATTTCTATTTTAAATTTTTTTATAATAATGAAATTATGCTGAATTTTATGATTTAACTTGCTTAAAACACTGCACACAAATATACGTATTATATATATATTAAAAAAATATATACATGTATCCAGGTATCCTAATTTTTTTTACAAAAAGGATTGGTATCCTCGTATCTTATCCGAATATGTGCGTCTTAGGTCCTGCATCAATAATTTATTTTCCAAAACCTTCATATTACCATCTAACATATGTACAATCACGTCACAAGCTTAATACCTTTTATTAGTATAATACTGAATATCCCCACTTCAAAATAGGACTACAATATTTCATCCTCCATTCATCAAGCATCATTTTACACTTGAATATTTCATTAAGTAATTCTGTCAATCACAAAATACCCTTCCAGTCTAAACACTTCTATAGCCTGATAAGGATTCTATTCAACAGTGTTCAAAAAACATAGGTGGAGTTTCGGAAACTACTAGACCCCAAAACCCCAGAACCAAACCATTCTAGTTCTAGATCATAAACTTGGAAGTTGAATTCCACCGTCACAATTTCAAAAAGATAAGGAAAGCATTCCAAAAAACCAATAAATACAACTCTTCGAGAGCTTCACTCAATAGTGATCTACAGATACTAAGCCCCTGTTTGGCCTCCATTATTCTCCATTAAATTATAATTTATTTTTCTCTTCCTTCTTATCAATCACACATTTTTAAATAAAATAATATTAAACCAAACATTCTCCAAACATTATTATCCCTCTTGTTATAACGTGGAATAATGGGGGCCAAACGGGCACTAAGTAACACGAGGAGAGTATCCCCTCTCCCCCTTCTCCTATACCCCTCAAATCTCTCCTTGTGGTTTGGGAATAAGGACAATTAAACACTTGCAATGATAAAATATTAAATATATACTCAAAGACTCGATTCATAAGGCTCCAGTTAAACAGAGGAATGGTCGGAAAAAGTTGGGGGAAAGAAATGAACCTCTATCTCTGAAGGAGAAGGGAACAAAAAAATGAAAGTAATGTCAATCCTTGAAAAGATTAAAAAACCCCATACAACATAAAAACATTAATGGAGTGAACCCATCCCAATTCTAGTTTCCTCCTACCAACCAAGAAGCAACTGCATATTCTTCACTTTAGAGAAGAATAATAACCTTTATCCCTTTCACCTCTATCTCTCATTACAATGACATGATTAAGGAAAAGAGTCAATATTAGATTGGTC
Organism: Fraxinus baroniana; assembly: GCA_903798355.1. NCBI lineage: Eukaryota > Viridiplantae > Streptophyta > Magnoliopsida > Lamiales > Oleaceae > Fraxinus > Fraxinus baroniana. The sequence continues at coordinate 4,869 of CAIGRO010289348.1, forward strand.
CTCCAAAAATGTGTGGATACGAGATGCGTGTTGACTTATTTTAGGCCTTTGTTTACATACATGCATGCATGGGGTAGAAAGTTCAAAACTTAATTCTAGCCACCAGAAATAGCAAGTAAAATCTTATATACCATCCAAGAGAGATGCATCTGCACTTCTGACTCACATGCAAATACATTATTTCTGACAGGCAGGCTATGCATATTCAGAAATTTGTATATTACATTTGTGAATACATATGATGACAGAAATAGAGTAAACAACAAAACACACTGAAATAGTAAGCAAAGATATCGCTTTACCTGAACAAGTTGGTTCTCTGTAAGAGCAGACAAACAAACTAAAATAGGGAAGCGCCCAATAAATTCTGGTATGAGGCCATAGGCAATAAGATCACTACTTTCAACCTGAAAATATTAAATTCCTTTTTCAGGACAAAAATATAGCTAAGAGCTTATTGTGGAGTAAAAGTTTCATGCAAGGCACGGATAAATCTTAGAGATTCAAGGATCTTTAATCTTACAAATTCTAGTAAGGATGCTGTTACAGCAGAATCAACCACTCCACCTGCTCTCATGTTAGCACGAACAGGAGCTCCAAACCCAATTGATGAATCCTGCTTTCTAGGAAAAAAATAAAAATAAAAAAATAGATTACATTTTTAGAATCATCAGAGTCCACAAGTAATAGTTCTATTTAACAGAGCATCTTACAGATAAGGACGTAGCAAAGTGCAAGCATCACCTTTCAGAAATAGTTTTCTCCAAATCATTAAATGCTCCTCCACAAATGAAAAGGATGTCTTTTGTATCTATCTGACAAACATAGAAAGATAGTTGAATACATGCTAAGTGGAGCAGTATACATCATCAAGAAAGATTTATAATGGAAAAAAAAAAAAATACCTTGTACATGACTCAGTGGTTCTAACCATAGTGGATTGTGTGAATAAACCAATATAACACGGAATTGCAATACTGTACTCTCTCTCTCATATATATATATTGCTTCACGCCAAAAACAACCTTAGGTAAGAGAATATAAATTATTGTTTTAAATTTTAAGATTAATGCAATCTTTCTCTCTCAAGTTTACGTTCTACTGCCTTAATTTTATCTATTAATTGGTAATATTCTTACTAAGCAGACTCCTCAAGGGAGTGAATTTTAAGTTCATTTATTTTTAAGTTTTCTCTTTACAAGAAAAAAATGATTTAACTTTGATTGATCCACAGTGCTAGGTTTTTAGCACTATACAACATTAGTGAGATAGAATGGAAATGAAGACTAGAGTGGGGAGATGACAGCAGCTAATTTCAAAGAAGAACAGACAATTGAACTATAATACCTGAATATGATCACCCCGAGGATGCTTTCTTGCCCCCTTTTCTGGAACATTTACTATCTGGAAGTAAAAAGCACTTTCTGATTACATCAAACAATCACTAAAGCTGATCAAAATCTAAAATAATGGTCGCCTTAAATAGAAAAATGGACCATGATTTTCTTCACGAAAGTGCAAAATGTCAAGTGTGTCTTACAGATACAAAAACAATCCAACAAGTACGCGCAATTTTAAACGACCATGTACAATAAATATAACAACTGAAAAATTGACATGTTTAGATGCACAGTACATTGCACTTTAAAAATTCAAAAATTAATAGTTATAGACTTATAGCTTCCCTCCAATGCAGCACCAGTAGGCAAGATTTGGTGGGTTTAGGATGTGGAATTGAGAAAGCAATGTACTAAAGAACAGTTTGTTTGCAAACTTTTGGTGAAACAGGGATGTAACATCTGGCCAGCAACCTTAACATCTGGGGAAAAGGTTAGAATTGTAGCAAGAGATTGTAGGACTTCTAGAGGTGACAATGATAGGCTTAAGTTCTGTGGCAGGTCTCTTGCAGCTACGGAATAAAAAAGGAAACAAGTGAAGAAGTAAGAAAAAAAAAATTTAACTAGTCTCAGAATGAGATCTAAAAGGCATTTTGTTAATTCATAAATATATACATTACAAAATTGGGGTCCCAAGAATACTTGCAGACCTAAGAAAACAAAGAAATGAATTTTCAATATCTTACTTTGACCGAACTTTATTGAAAACTAACTCTGACAATATAATAGATGAGCTCATATAGAAGAGCCATTTCTCACACGAGAAGTTGTCAGGGAAGTACTATTCGATTCTTCTATAAAAATAATGTGCAATAATTAAATTGTTTACAAGGTTCTATCAGCAGCGCTAATCCTCACAGATACTCCTATACCAGCAAGCTTAGGTGGCTGGTTTATCAAGTAGCACCAACCCTAGCTTCTCATCTATACTCACCTAGCAGCCCTTACGACAATAGAGAAATTCCCTACTAAATATTCTTAAACCAATTTGAAGTGTTGTTTCCTCCTCTCTCCACCCTTTTCATTGAAAACTTTCTTTTTCAACACTTAAAATGAATATTACCATGTCCCATCTTATAGACTGAAGAAACACCTCAAGATTGAATTCGAGGTAAAAGACCTAGGACAAATGCGATATTTATTGGGAATAGAAGTTGCAGATATCAAAACTAGTTGGGAGGTTAATCTATCTGTCTCATACTAGACCTAACATTGCATTCGCAGTAAGTGTGGTAAGCCAACATATGTATTCACCAAAGAAAATTCTTTGAAAACAGTATATAGAATTCTCGGGTATCTTAAAAGCTCCTCTGAAAATGGAATATTCTTCAAGAAAAATGAAGGGAATGAAGTAGAAGTATTATTCACAAATGCAGACTGGGTTGGTTCCCCGAAAGATAGAAGATCAACTACCGACTACTGCATCTTTGTACGGGAAAACTTCGTAACTTGGAGAAGTAAAGCAAAATATAGTGGCAAGAAGTAGTGCAAAGCCGAGTTTAGAGTTATTGCACAAGAAATATGTGAAGTAATATGGTTAAAGAAACTCTTGGAAGAATTAAAGTTAACTGTAAAATTTCTAATCAAACTATATTGTGATAACAAGGCATCTATCAACATTTCTCTAGATCCAGTGCAACATAATCAAACTAAACAAGAAGTAGACTGAGAAAAAGTTGAAGATGGAGTGATTTGTATGACTTACGTTCCTACAAATGAACAAATTGCAGATATCTTCACCAAAGGACTATCTAGACAAAGTTTTGATAATTTTATTTGCAAGTTAGATATTGTCAACATTTACCATCCAACTTAAGAGTGTAGAAATTAGAATGATTGTAGGAGATTAGGAATTGATTTTAGGATAATTGATGTACCATATTTAAATATTTCCATAGTTAGGTAGGCGGATTTTAGGAGATTTTTTTTTTCCTTTTTTCTTTGATCCGGACGTATAAAAATACAGATAAACGGTGAAAGAGATCAGTTCACACAGAAATTTGTGTGTTTCATTATATACAATTCCCAACAGAAAACTTAATAGTCACCCATTTTACAAGATTCATAACCGTATATTTTGTTAGAATCAGCACATCTAACACCTTAAGCTGTTAGATAAATTGGTCTTTTTAAATTCATTTTTTCAACATGCCCCTTCACATGTAGGATAAATTCATTATTTTTCAACAAACGCGTGATACACTGAAAATTTTCTTAAATAGGTAATAAAAGACTTGAACTCAAGAGACCTTTGCTAATCTTCGCTACTCTGATACCATATCGAACCACCTCATATAAAAGTTTAAGTTGCTAGTGAGAAGAAACATTTGTTTATTTTAATTTGGTCTTCCAGATATTCATCTTAGAATATTTCTTTGCTTTTGGAGGCTATGTGAGGAGGATTTTTGGGGGGGGGGAGAGAGAGAGAGAGAGAGCTGCAGACAAATGTAAAAGGTCTAGTTGACCAAGTCAGCTTTTTCCTATTGTTCTCCACCTATTCTTATCTGGTAATTGCATATAAATGGCATTAGGAAGCACTCTGTGTGCATACTGCATTTAGCTCAAACATACAAGCAGAACAAGTTTCTTCATATTCAAGCTCGGATCTTTAGCTGAACAAGCCCAATAGTTATGTTCAAGAAGGGTCATTTGTTAAATGAACAAAAACAAATGAGCCATTTACAAGCCGATCACCTAGCCCTCCCTGAATGGCCTGCTTTGTGTACATTCTTGTTCATGTGGGTGCATGCATGAAACAAATAATTAAATAAATAATCGCCAATCATTTGTAAAAAGTAAGACCACTGTTACTCACAGTCCCTTCTAGCATTTTCAGTAGTGCCTGCTGAACACCTTCACCAGAAACATCTCTGCTGATGTTTAAGCTCTCAGCCTTGAATACAACACAAACAATACAGAAAGGTTGATTGGAATATAGAACCATATTCATATAAAGAAGAAGCTCCTATAAGGAAATTGAGAAAGACAAGAACCTTCTTTATTATCTTATCAACTTCATCAATGTAAACCATCCCTTGCTGTGCAGCTTGTACATTAAACTCAGCAACCTTCATCCCAAATTTGAAAGGTCATATAGCCAGTTTCCTCGATAAATGTATACGGATAGAAAATTTGCAAAATGAAGCACAATGGATAACACATATGAGGATTAGCAGGCAAGGTCTAATATAAATACACTAACGAATCACATAAACATATAAAAACCATCTCTAAGAACATGACTAATTTTACCAACTTGATTAGGTAAAATGAAAGGTTACTGGACACTAGTTTTATCATGATAAAGTAAAGTCAACACAAAACCATACAAGATCCATAATATCTTCAGCATCAGACGAGATCACATTTGACATTAACGTGATAAAACATCAAAATGCTCGAAATTAAATTTCTGTAATGTGGTTTTTCTATTCCTAAAACCAAAACTAAAGAATCCCGTTCACTGTCACATACTAATTATTACATATACAGCATGAAAAAAGGAAGATTTTCAGAATGTTGTTGTCTTCTTGAAGCAGTGAAGCTTAGGCTTAAAAGCCGAGCTAGGTAAATTAACAAGGTTTGCCATTGCTTGTATAACAACCTAGACATAAATTTTACAAGTAACAACTTGAATTTGTGCAACCTATGCCAAATATAAAGAAAAATAGATTAATACCGCGAGCAATTTGTGCAATATTGATTCAACATCTTCACCAACGTAACCAGCCTGCAAAATAGCTATGGTTTTTTAAGATTTATTGAAGACATTGGAGAAAGGTACAAAACCAGAAGATAAGAGCTGTAAAATCAGAAGGGGAAGGGTATCATAATTTCCACTCAAGCCACTAAACTTAAATTTCTCTGTTACCTTAGAAGGCTAGAATTTCATGCAATAAAATGCATCTTTGCAATCACAATTGTGTGAGGACATGGAGTCAGATGTACGGTATTGTTGACATGAACAAGCAACTTAATCGAATTCCGCCAACGAAACTTAACATGTAAACTAAAGGAATGTGTTCATATACTTGCAAAAGTACATAAATGTTTATTCTTACCCAAAAAAAAAAAAAATGATTTAAGCACTTGCCTGTGTCAAAGTTGTTGCATCTGCAATCACAAAAGGCACATTCACAAAACGAGCAAGGGTTTTCGCGAGCAGTGTTTTACCTGTTCAACGGAAACCGCGTACGTTGTCAAAACTTATTTAAGATGAAAAGGTTATGTCGCTTGATATCATGCATCTAGTATAAATAGTTAAGCCAAAACAATTTCAATGGAAGCCACAGGTGAGGTATACCTGAGCCAGTAGGGCCCATTAAAAGCACATTGCTCTTTTCCAATTCTACATTGTCGTCATCATCTACTCTAACTGATTCAGCTTCTGACCTAGTATCGACTTACAGAATTTCAAAGCATAAACAAGACATAAAAGGCCACTAGTAGACGTTCTCTTGTGAAAAATGTGGCATGGGGTAAAATTTAAAAACACATCATTGTTGGCCTTGTGCCTACTAGGCCCGTATATGAATGAACAGATATATATATATATGTATGTATGTATATAATATCTCACTAACCCTTTCTGCAAGGACGTATTATATATCCTTTTGTAGTGGTTATAAACAGCCACTGAAAGCACCTGGAAACATCAACCATGAAAATATGAGGTACAGCAGGTTAATTGGGGTAGAAATATCTGCAGAAAACTTGCAGGGAAATGCTATAATATAATTAAGCAAAACAGAATGCTCTAAAAAATCAAAGAGCAAGATAAAAAGAAATAAAGTATTAAACGGTAAAATATGCATCAGCCTAACTGCAAATGACTGATCAATAAGACTTCCAGAAAGATAGTAATAAAAATGTGCAGTTGAGCATCTTGTTATAATATAAAACAGACTTCAATAATCTGAACAAAATTTAACACAATCACCATTTGTGACATTGCATAAGTCTTAAGTGTTTGTTTGGCACAACTTATTTGAAAATCACTTTTCACTCATTTTCAACCACACATCATACCAATAAAATAATTTTGCACGTGAACCAATTATTTTTTGCACTTTCTCCAAAAAAACCTTTTTTTCACTTCAAATAATCTCTCAACAAACTAACACTAAATTAGCATGGTTCTGGTATTAGGATGGCGATTACCATTTTTCCAGTTTAGTTATGACTTTTGAGCATATATTTTGGCTGTACATGCAAGAGTTGTATGCATAACCAATGAATGAATGTACATATTGAAGCAACAAAGTGAGGACCTTTTTAGCTCGTTCCTGGCCGATGACAAACTTGTCAAGTTCCTTGCAGATCTCCTTTGGCGTGGGTAAATTTTTACCTAGTTTAGACCCACCCCAACTGCTTTTCTCTCCATTATTACCACCACCATTGTGACCATCATTTCCACAGCCACCATTGCCCCCGTTACCTGATGCCTTTATTAGATTGACACCAGGGGCAAAAGGAGGTCCAGGTGGTGTATGCACCGCCAGCCCATTTCCAGATGGAGGTGGAGGAGGAGGCCAGTTCTCTGGCGGCTCACTGCCATATGACTTCAAGGTCTCCCAAAATGAAGCTCGAATCCTCCTCCCATAATCTTCAGCTTCCGCCAATTTCTTTTCCGAATTTGAATTCTTGCTTTTGACAGTCCCAATCTCAATGAAACTTCCCTGAAGAGGTGACATTTTGTATGGCCTAAAGTAATAAGCCGTCTTACAACTGGGGCACAGATTCAACGCTTGGAAAGCATTACCTCCACCTCCACCTCCACCTTTTGAGTTACTATTATTACTGTTATCATTCGTATTTGCAGTGGTGGTATTAGAAGTTGCATCGATATAATCGAAAGAGAAATCGGGATTGGAAGAGGGGGGATTTAGGAGATGGGGCCGGTTTGTAAAGAGTAGATCCATTTGCTTGGAGCAACGTGGGCAATTTGCCTCAGCCTTAATTTTCCGAGTTTGATACTCATCGCCAGCGCCACCGCGGTTCCACTTGTACCTCTCCTGCACTCCAATCAAAGATTCTCTCCGTTTGACATAAGAGCCCACGTGAATGCAATTCACAAAACCCCGCTTCTGCAACTGCACCTGGTGCTGGGTACCTCTCTTCGATGCCTTCAATGCTATGTCGCTTAATCTCCTCCATCCCGACATTTTGTCTCTCCTCCTCGTCTTTCTCGAGGAATATACAAACACACTGCTTGTTAGTTTTGTTGATGTGAAATCGAGATGTGTGTCAAAAATCACAAGAATCGTTGATAACTGATCAAAAACTGATCTTTATTAGACTATTACTTATTTATTATAAAAATGGTAAAAGAATACCAGTATGTAGAAGAGACTTTTTTTTTTCCCCTTTTGGTAACTGAACAAAAACTAATCTTAATATACAAGAAAGTCGAACAGAGAGGATAAGAGAAGAAAGGAAAAGAAAAGATTCAAGATTTACAATAGATGATTCTTGCTTACGCAAATGCCTTTGTTTCATGTTATTTTCTATTTATATATGTATAGAGTTTTCTTTACTGACTTCTTCAGTTTTGACCGCATCTCCTATTTTCACCGATTTCCTTCCAGTCAGTCAGCGAGGTTAAAGGCGGCCCTCACCGCTTATGCATTCTGGTCCAAAAATGTGAGGGTATAATTTTGCGAGTAATGCCTCTCACAGGGGCCTTACAGGAATTTTGCCCCTCTCATCCAGGGGGAAAGTCCATTAGCTTTCATCATTTATTTCCGTTTAAAATTACAATTTAAAACTTTAGACTGGGATTTAAATTAGATATGTGATTAAAATTAATTATTAATTTAAATTAATATTAAAATATAAATTTTAATCACTATCAAGTAGTATGGGTTAATGTGGTCCCGTTACTCATCACATACTATTGTTCATTTCTTCCAAAAGACGATCTTTAATGACATTAAATTGTTTTGTTGTCTGTGCAAATCTTCAAAAATAAGTGATTTTTAATGACATTAAATTGTCCACACGTGTGATTAAGAATTTTGATGCCACATGGTTTAATTTGTGGGTTTTATTTCAACAAGGAAAATCAAATTACAATACGATATTAGATATCGTTTGATAGAGCTTTTTCTTTAGTTCCAAGAGCTTATTTTATTTCAACTTCTTCTAAAATTTCTTATAATCTGATAAAGTAATTTAAAAAAACTATTCAAACATGTTCAAAAATAATTTTGAATATCAAAAGTACGTTTCCTTTTCAAAAGCGTTGCTAAATCGGCCAACAATTTAAGTTTGAATTCGAAGTCGTTATTGTATCAAGTAGCTAGCAACTCAACTAAAAGCGTTTAATTATCCTACATAAATAAAAGTGTCACTTTGGTGGTACTGTTCATAAGCCGAGCCGAGCCCAGCCAAATGGCTTTATGGCTCGGCTCGGCTAAGCTGTCTAAACTATTTTTTTTGCGTTTGATTCAGTATTTTAAGTTACAAATATTTGTTTTAAGTGATTTAAAATTTGTTATTATGGCTCGGCTAAGCAGTCTAAGCCCCTTCTTTTTTTCTACGTTTGATTCAATATTTTAAGTTACAAATATTCATTTTAAGCGATTTAAAATTTGTTGAAAATATTGAAGTGCAACCTTGATAAATATATGATCGATAAATTTTAAATATAAAAAATAATTTTACATTAATTGTGAAACGCAAAGACGTAATTGTTTATGTTTCTTTTCAATTCCAATCTCATTCCAATATCCTTTTTTCGAACTTACTTTTTCTACAAGTTTTCTGATTCGATATTTCACGATATGAATATCCATTTGATCGATTTAGAATTTTTAAAAAAAACTTAAAATGTGATAATAATAAATATATTGTCGATTAAGTTTAAATATAAAATTTATTTTAATTATTGAACGTAAAATCTTAATCGTTAATTTTTCTTTTCTACCCCACTCTCAACCCTCATACCCACACCAATTTCTCTCAATTTTATTTTTCTTTAGTTTTTACAGTTAAAAAGGATAAATTTACGACGTCAAAATTGATATTGAAGGAATTCAATGATTTT
>CAIGRO010289407.1:0-10791 GCA_903798355.1 Fraxinus baroniana
TTCATAAGCCGATGGCTCGGCTCGGAGGCTCGGCTAAACCGTTCTCTCTCTCCTTTTTTTGGGGGGGTCCGCGAGCCGAGCCAAAGGCTTTCTGGCCCGGCTCGGCTCGACTTAGCCGTATAGCCCCCCCTTTTTTTTATACGTTTGATTCAGTATTTTACGTTACAAATATTTGTTTTAAACGATTTAAAATTTGTTGAAAATGTTGAAGTGCGACCAAGATAAATATATGGTCGATAAATTATAAATATCAAAAATAATTTTACATTAATTGTGAAACACAAAGTCATGATTGTTTATATTTCTTTTCAATCTAAACCACATTCCAATATTCTTTTTTCGAACTTTATTTTTCCTACAACATTTAATTCGATATTTCACGATATGAATATCCATTTGGATCGATTTAAATTTTTTTTACAAAAACTTACAATGTGATAATAATAAATATATTGTCGATTAAGTTTAAATATAAAAATTATCTTAAATTATTAAACTTAAAATCACTTTATTTTTCCTACAACATTTAATTCGATATTTCACGATATGAATATCCATTTGGATTGATTTAAATTTTTTTTACAAAAACTTACAATGTGATAATAATAAATATATTGTCGATTAAGTTTAAATATAAAAATTATCCTAAATTATTAAACGTAAAATCATAATCGATAATTTTTCTTTTCTATCCATCCTCAAGACCCATACTCACACCAATTTCTCTCAATTTCATTTTTCTTCAATTTTTATCTTAAATTAAGCCAATTTTTTTCCATTCCGTATTTTATCTTAAATTATTAAACGTAAAATCATAATCGTTAATTTCCCTTTTCTACCCACCCTCAACCCACATACTCACACTAATTTATCTCAATTTCATTTTTCTTTAGTTTTTTTTTTCTTAAATTAAACTAATTTTTTTAACATTTCGTTTAGAATTTTAAGTTACAAATATGCGTTTTAAGAGATTTAAAATTTATTAGAAATGTTGAAGTGCGGACATGATAAATTTATGATCGATAAATTTTAAACATAAAAAATAATTTTATATTAATTGTGAAACGTAAAGTCGTGGTTATTTATGTTTCTTATCAATTTCAACCTTATTTCAATATCAATTTTCGAACTTTATTTTTCCTACAACGTTTGATTCGATATTTCATGATATGAATATCACTTTGAATCGATTTAAGTAAAATGTGATAATAATAAATATATTGTCGATTAATTTTAAATATAAAAATTATCTTAAATTATTAAACGCATAATCATAATCGTTAATTTATCTTTTCTATCCACACTAAAAAAACTTAAAATGTGATATGCAAGACCTCTAAAGATTTGTACTTGAAGAAAATTGAGGAAGAAAGAAGAAACAACAATAACTTAGTGGTTTGTTAGTGTATGAGTGTTTTTAAAATAGAATTGAATTATATTGATTGTTTAAAATGAATAATTTCCCATTATAATTTCCCCTTTTGTTTCTAACTTCTTCTTTTTATTTGTTTATTTTTTGTTGTAACTTTAAAATTTTTTATTGAATAAGTTTGGATAAATAAAACTTAATTAGTGATGACTTCAAAAATAACTAAAAATCAGTCAACGTTATTACATAGCCAACTATACTACGCACGTGCCTCCAACTAGTATATATAAAAGTCTCAGATTCAGAAGAATTTTGAGATGTTACAGCTATACTATTAAAGAATGATATACGAAAATTTCAAAATTGAACACTGAAGATTGGAAAGTAGAAAAGAAAAGCAAACGACAAATCCGTGGTTGTTAAATGCTAAGCGACAAGAAAATTGTGCATTTAGGGATATTTTAATCTTAGGTCAACTGTTAGAAATTGAAATAAATTCATTTCATAGAAAATAATACGACCAAAACAGAAAGGAAAACAAAGATAAAGTTGAATATCTAATTTTTTATTAACCCTACACGTGAATGGAATAATTATTGTAATTAAACTTTGACAACTCGTGCGATTTTAACGGGTCAACCATGGCATCTTAACCATGCCAATTATCACTTTGTCCTTAGTAGTAATCAAGCTTCACTTTTGCTTCTAGCCCAAATTGTCATTTTTCTTTTAGCCTTTCTTCGCTCATTAACAATAATCCAGATATTCAACATGAATAACAGTATACAATACATGCCTAATGCCTTTGCTCCATTCCACAAATATAACATGACAATAACCACACAATAATGTCATGCCAATTACATAATGACACAAGTTTTTTTTAGGGTAGGTGATAATATTTATATTAACTTACTGTGTGGTAAGTCATTTTTAAACAATAATAGGAAGTCGATGGACGTAGGGAAAACGCTAAAACTCACCTAACAAGCCCAAACTAGGGTTCCCAAGAGTATAATCATAAAAGTTAGGGGAATAAAAAAAATGGGGTGGGCGTTGACACACTTGGTGAGGATGTTGACAAACTGCTGTGGGTGTCAATCCTAGCACCCCAAACTTGAATTTTTACTTAGAAATGTGAGTTAAATTTTGTCTGTCTCAACGCTATTGTCCTACAGTATGCATTTGAAAAACGTTAGATAAATTACCTAACCACTAGAGGGATTCCTTCCAAATCGCAAAAGAAGCAAAATGCAATCCCCTCGAGTTCCTATCTTTGTCAACTGGTACGAGAATCACAGGTCAACCACGGGTGTCTTAACCAGATCATTTTCTAAATAATTCATCATTATAATATAATATTGAATTAACAATGACTTATAATATTTGAATTAACCATGACTTCACTAGGTCAACATCTTGATCTTTTAATGTTTGTAATGGGGGTCATATCACAGGGCATTTAATGTTTCTGACAAGTACTAGCCACAATCTACAACCTAGGCTGGCATGTAAGAGTAGATTGATGAATTAATTTTGCAGAGTGACTTTTATAGAGAGTCCACGGCAATCAATAATAGAAGATATTAGATGGAAGATCTTTTAGAGAACGTGTCTCATACGATTAGAGGCCAATGGCCTCGGATTGGAGCTACAGTGCTTCGCATCGCATTGTCTCGTCCATGGAGGTTCATCTTGGGTTCGCTTACTGTATGATTGCCACATGACTATTTTGGGAGCCTCATTCGCGAAGCACAAGAAGTTCAATTTTATTACATCATTTATTGAATGTCAGGCAAAGACCTCCATCAAAGTTTGTGTTAGTTTTTTATCAAAGCAAATCACATATAGCACTTTAAATAAATAAATAAATAATATATATATCTCAAAGATAAGAAATGTAGGGATTTACTGACAAAAAAAAATAAAATGTAGGGCTTATGAAAAATCTTTAATTTAAACATTAATCCAACGATCGAAAATAAAGCTGTTGTTTCGTTTAACGTTTAGATATACCTTTCAGACCCTCGTAGTTTTCTCTGACTACCTGATTCATTCTCTCAAAGAAATCACTCTGCACCACTCCAAATTAACTGCCCTTAACATTTTATAATAATGGATAGCCAAAGCAGCTGCATGATGATCGTCCATGCCGGCGCATAGGCACTTTCAGATCATCTTAATTGTCATATGACGCTTAAATTAAAACTTTGAATTGTAATATGACAATTAAAATGATCATATGAGACCAATATTTTAATTGCTACTTCTATGGCCTTAGTAATAAAGTTGATGAACATCAGTAGAAGGGAAAAAGTAGAGTAGATTTACCATTATGTTTGTAAAATTTACGAACATAAAAAAATGTAGGGCTTATGCAAAAAATCTTTAAATAAACATTAATTAATACGTGGTTATATTGACATCGCAATTTTTATTTGTTACACCATATTTTAATTACAGTTAAACTCATCAATATTTGATCGTTGTGGCAATTATTTTCTTAATTTTTTTCGTTGAATTTTTATCTTCAATTTTTTATTAATTAGCACATCTCATTCTTGATGATGATTTATGTCAAAATATTTTGTTTTTATACTTTGAAAGGAGGAAATATTTTTTCAGACTTTTTTTATTTATTTATTTTTAAAAAAATATGATGAAAAATAAGTTATTATACACTATTTCAATAGACTTTTTGGACAAAACTATTATCAAATATAAAATGTGTTAACTAATGAAAATTTTGAGAATAAGAATGCCATGAAAATCGTTAGTGATATAAATTCTATAATGAAAAAGATTGAGAACCTTAAGGGCTGCTTAGGAGTTTTTGAGTACTCGTTACGAACGTTTTTTAAATGACTGATTTTAAGCGTTTATGAGTGAACTGATTTTGAGTGATTTTAATAATAGTTTTTAAAAGAGTTTAACCCATGCTTAAAAGTTTATTATCCATCGATTTTAATTTTTTTTTTAAAGAACAAAATTACTTGTAGGTTCACTACTGAGATTTTTAGTTTATAGTTTATTGTATGAAATTTTTACTTCTAAATGATATTTTATTTATAGGTAATTTCTCTTTTAAAATTATTTACTTATAAGTAAACTTTACAATTACAAGTTTCGCACTTTTAAATAATTTTTACACAAGAATTTTTTTACTTATAAGTAATATTTTTTATTTTATAAGTAATTTTTTGTCTTATTAGTAGTAGCTTTACTTTATAAACAAATTTTTACATAAAAGTAATTTTTATCTTATAAGTAATATTTTGTCTTATAAGTAATTTTATAATTATAATGTAATTTTTTTTCTTATAAATAATTCTTTAGTTAATGTATTTTTTTATCTTATAAGTAATATATTTTAGTTTGGAATTAAAAAGGTAAAATTAAAAGAAAATATGAGAAAATGGTTAAAACCTGTCAAATTGATGGGTCGACAGAACTGATCAAAATTACACTACACTAATTTTGGATGATTTTAATCGATGTCAAAAAAACTAGTAAGAACCAGTTCTTTCAGCTCATAAACGGTGTCATTCAAAATCAGTGAAAAAACTCCCAAGCAAGCTGTAAGTATAATTAAAATATGGTGTAACAAATAAAAATTATGGCGTAAATATAATTATTCAAAAAACAAATGTTGTTCCATTAAACATTTGGACAGTCCTTTCATGCCCTCATAATTCTCTATAAATACCTGATTCATTCTCTCAAGGAACTCAATCTTCTCCACTTCAAAGTTCAAATTAACTGCCCCTAACATTTTATAGTAATGGATAGCCGAAGCAGTCACAGAAGGATAGGTGAGGCCGTTACTTTGGAATGTTGCCATGTTGGTCACGCAGCTGGAAACACGAAAGCCATGATCAAGCGGTCTGATTTTCCCAAGGATTTTGTCTTTGGTTCTGCAACATCAGCTTATCAGGTATGTCAAGTATTCGCAAAGAAAATGCTAAAAACACTCTGAATATGTATAAATCTTGAAGAACTACTATATTAAATTTTTATCATATCACTCAAAAAATGGAAAAGAAAAAGGAAAAAAAAAAAGCTTGCAAATTGCTTGTGTTTTGGTTAATTTGTTTTATTTAATGGCGTGTATTTTAGGTTGAAGGCGCTTGGAACACAGATGGAAAAGGCCTCAGCAGCTGGGATGCCTTCACAATGAGAACACCAGGTCTCTTTTTCTCTCTAGTAATCATACACACACACACACATTATATGTGAATTTATAATTTATGGGTTTCAGTGTTTGTTGGAGTGGCAGTTAAAATTCATGGTGGAACAAATGCTTGTACTAATATTAATCAGTATAGCAGGATCAAGGTAATCCAGTAATTTCATTTGTTACTGCACAAAGTTGATATTGAACATTAATTTCAGGAAAATTAGGAAAATAGTTCTTTAGCAGAATATTTTTTAATATTTTCAAGAATGTTGCAGGACGATGTGGCTTTGATAAAGAAAGCGGGTTTGGATTCTTATAGATTTTCAATTGCATGGGCTAGAGTATTACCAGGTATGTATACATGGAGCACCAACAATAAGAATTAATTAATTATTTGTGCATCACTTTGTTAGAAATGAAGTTTTTATTTTAATTGGGTTTTTTTCTGTATTCGTACTTTAGGAGGAAGATTAAGCGCCGGCATAAACCAACAAGGAATTGACTACTATAATAAGATCATAGACTTGCTTCTCGCCGAAGGTTAATTAGACTGCATTCGGTTTCATTTTTAGCTTCATAACAATTTTCTGTTTGTTTCACGATTGTAATGCTAAGAATTATGGTTTTATTTAAAATTTAAAACCCTGAATTCTTATATTTACTTCTTTGTAGGAATTGAACCATGTGCAACTATTTTTCACTGGGATGTTCCTCAATGTTTGGAAGATGAGTACGATGGCTTCTTAGATTCTCGAATTGTGTACGTAACTGAATTAAAATTCCTCAAAAAAAAATTTATTATAAAGAAAAACATAGTAAACCATACAAGTATATATTGATAATTTTTCCGTTTAATTAATAGGAGTGATTTTTGTGAGTTTGCCGAAGTTTGCTTTTGGGAATTTGGTGATCGAGTGAAATACTGGATCACGCTGAATGAGCCATGGTCCTTTGCTGTTCAAGGTTATGTGACGGGTCATTTTCCACCTGCTCAGGGTCAAGATTCAGTAGAGCCAATAACTTCTCACTCTTTTAGTAGATGTAAACTTGGGGCTCGATTTCATTGCTCTAAGCGAAAGCCGGGCACAGAACCATATATTGTGGCTCACAATTTGATCCTTTCACATGCACAAGCTGTTGATATTTACAGGCAAAGATATCAGGTAACATTTTCGATATATTAACATCGAAACCTATACGATTTTTTCACAATGTGTAGTTTATACAATTAAATATGTACAGGCACATCAAGGCGGCAAGATAGGAGTAACAAATGTCTCACACTGGTTTGAGCCATTCCATCACACCGCAGAAGATAAGGACGCTGCTTCAAGGGCTATCGATTTTATGTTGGGATGGTAAGTGGCTTTTCTCATTTCATTCTTTTACTAGAAGCCAATATACTAAATTTGTTCACTTCCTGAAGCCGTGGCTTTGGCTTATTTTGTGGCTTTTGATATTTGTAATATTTATTTTCTTGCACTATAATTATCTATTTCTTTTATTGGATTATGTTTTTTTCTTTTTTACATTTTTGTATTTAAGCCCAAGTTGTACATAGCATTTCTGATTTTTGGTTGTTTTTGAATACTAAATAAAAGTAGTGGAATTTTGTCCCAATTGAATTTGTTATCTTTTTGCTTCCACTGTTTATTTGCCTTTATAAGATTTTTCAAGACAAAAATATATAGTTTACGAGATTTAAAAGGAAAAAAATTGTATTGTCAAATTTAGAGTATGAATGTAAATACAAACTTCTTCTCCTATATATAAATTCAACTTTGCAGATGTTAAAATTGTATGCGACTTTTTGTGTAAGTTGAAGTTAGAGAGCAAAATCATCAAATTACTTAATATTTCCCTCAATTTAGCATGGCATGCGATTTTAACTTCTACATTGTCAATTTTGTCACATAGTGTATAATTAGTTGGGAGGTAAAACTTCACTTTGGAAGATTGAAGAGCCTTTTCATACTACCTGAAAGGTTGGGGAGTCCCACCCTAGTTATTCCTTATATAAACATTGTCACATTTTTTAGAAGCGTAATTAATTTTGTAGAATATTAGTTATGACATAAAATAGCTCCCTAAACTAAATTATGTTGGAGAACACAAATCTCGGTAACTCTCTTTTCTGTCCTTTTTCAGGTTTGTAGAACCGATAGTAAAAGGTCATTATCCATCGACTATGAGGGCAAACGTTGGAGAACGTCTTCCCAAATTTTCACGTGAACAAGCTAAGTTGGTGAAAGGATCCTATGATTTCCTTGGCATAAATTATTACAATTCTGTTTATGCTAGAAATTCACCTAAGAAACATTGTACAAAATTAAGTTATGAAACTGACCAGGAAATCACGTTATCAGGTAAGTATAGAGACCTTGTTCAAGAATAGTTATAACTTAAGCTTGCCACATGATGCTCACTCACTCAATTTTTGTAGATGAACGTGATGGGAAGCCTATTGGTCCTAAGGTATTCTTTTGAACTTTGACTTTATTTAGAGAGAAAATAGAGCAGAGATTAAACAATCCTAACAGTTATAACATATTTTCTCACGAGATAGAGTAATTTCAACAATTTATGGTAGTGGACTATATTCTCATAATTAATTGTCCCACTAGATTAAGCCCCTGTACATTAAAAATAGATTTTGGTGAAAATGTATTTTTAAAAAGTGATTTTTTGAAGAATGTGTGGCTAGAAAATAAGGAAAAAATTAGAATTTATGTATAATATAATTTTATTGGAGAATACGTGGTTAAAAATAAAAAAGAGAAAAATGCTTTTTTCTAAAATAGAGAGGCTAAATAACTTCTTTTTTTCCGGTGCTCATAGAATATTACCATTTGTTTATTTCAGGCTGGTTCACATTGGTTGAATATTGTTCCACATGGGATTTACGACTTATTGGTTCACATAAAGAAAAAATATGACGATCCCATCATTTACGTTACAGAGAATGGTAAATTCACATAATGTTTATTGTCCTTTTTTTAAAGATAAGAATTGTTTAGTAATGTTAACATTTTTAATTTGATTTATTGGATGACTTACTTTTTGTAGGGGTGGATGGAGTGAACAATACAAAACTAACAGATTCGGAAGCTCGATTTGATGAGATGAAAATAAAATATCACATAGACCATCTCTCTTATGTTAAAAAAGCAATGCAGTAAGTCATCATTCATATAATTGTTTGCTTGATCTCAAAGTGAATTGTAAATTATTAAACCATCTAACTATTTCTTTAAAAAAAGTTGTTGAAGATTTTTTTTTTTTATTTTTTTTTATTTTCAGAGAAGGTGTACAAGTGAAGTCTTACTACATAAGGTCAATTGTTCGTGCAAAACCCACAAGCATACGAGATCGTTGTACAAGTAATAAGATTTGTGAGTTAATAGTATCATTCCCACGAGTAATAAGGTCTAATTTGTAGTTCGATAGTTTTTATCAAATTCAAAATGTAGCAATAAAAGAGAATTGTGTTTGTTGTTTGTGCTAATTTCTACTCTAAGAGAACAAATAAATATAATGTTTATTTAATACGCGAATGTTTGTATTGGAATCGTGAATCCTCTATTGTCATTTAATTCAATTCTTAATTCATAATATAGTAAAATCATGCATTTAAGACAATCGATAGTCCACTTTTATTCAATATTCTTTTTCAAGATATATTAAACCTATGTTCAACACAACACGACCCGATCTTATTCCTAATCCGAATTCATATGAAAAATATGCATAGATTCATAGGATTTATCACACATGATTACATATGCCATAGATATTATTCCTAATACATTATTTTCCAAGATATATTAAACCTATGTTTAACACGACCCGATCCTATTCCTAGTCCGAATTCATATGAAAAACATGCATTGATTTACAAGATTTATCACACATGATTGCACATGCCATAGATATTATTCCTAATACCTATTATCCATGTGTTGATTTTGTCGCATTCTAGACTTCTACACTACAATAAGCAACTTACTATATAATTGGTGATCAAACAATCAAATAGTTCAATGAGAATGCAAAGTCAATCAAGAAAAATCAAAAAATACTAGACTAATTGTCTTGAATTAAAATAAATAAATAATACGGTTCATCATTCATCCAATACAATGAAAAACTTAGTCTAACATTCTTATAATTAGATTATACAACAATAATTGGAAAAACATCACCCGAAATTGAAAAAACGTCCCCCGAAAATAAGAAAGATGGAAGAAGTAGAAAAATTCCACATTCTTAACTCAAATCGTCAAACCAGGCTATGAACTTTCAAAATCCTTGTATGATTCACCTTGAATTCATGTAATAGACTTGTTCCTCACCTCCAAAATAAGAAGAATGTGATGAAATTTGGGTTGAATGGAGATTTCCCCACGTTCTGGTTGAGTTTGATATTTAAAGAATGCTAAAAAGATTGCATTGAATTGTTACCAAAATAAAAATAAGAAAAAACGGATTTTTTCCCTTTTAGGCTTGAGGCACGCGCCCTAGATCACTAAATTTTTGGTTGGGGCGCGCGCTTCTTCTGCAGCGCCTCACCTAATTTTCAGCAACTGAATAACTCTCAGTATTTTTGTCATAACGTTTTCTTCTGATATTCGATTAAGACGATTCAAAATACATTGAAAACCTAATTCAAAGGGATAGAAATCTTTCAGAAATATAATTTTTCGAATTCGAACATTTCCTATACCAAAATTGGATCTGAATGTGAGCCTGAAAATTTGAATCATAACCTTTTTGGCTGGAAGTTGATATGGGATAATATTTGGATTATATTTCATCCCTTTGGATTCTTTTTTCATCCAATTGATGTCTAACACCCTCAAATCTTCATCGTGAGGCTCGACGTAACTTTTGAGTATTTTCATTTCAATCCCCGAACTTTGTATTTGATACAATTGAATCATTTTTCCGCTATCTTTGTATTCTTTTCAATTTTTCATCAAATATTGAGTTTTACCCACAAAATGAAAAATAACACAATTTTATATATATATATATATATATATATATATATATATATATATAACCTAGTTTTTTATTCAAGGATTGAAATCATAATATCAGATCTATGCACAGTTTCAAAGTCACAATACAGAAATTAAAATCTACTTCTCCAATATAAAATCAATGTGTGTGTATGAAGAATTAAGCATAATATTATGAATTCATGAATTGTTTCAATTTTCAACCCTTAATGGTCAAATATATT
>CAIGRO010289444.1:0-11128 GCA_903798355.1 Fraxinus baroniana
GGCCCTACTGTAGATCCGCCAGTGACCACAACAACCTTACCAAAAACGCAGAAAGATCGAAAATAATCATGTATCAAACTGAATAGTGTTCATCGCCACGCGTAGCAAAATATATTTTGAATGTGGTGTCAACCAAAATGTATTTTCAAAGATTACGTCCAAGTCCAATATATCTGCAATATATATTGAACTAGCATAGTAACCATGGTAATAATAACAAAAAAAGTATCTCTTTCGATTGACAGAATTCGATTGGAGCGAAATACGAGACGTGAGATCGAATCTTCGATGGTCGGCTTTGTAGTCGAATAAGTCGAGACAAAGGACTTTTGAACATAGGCGGTGATTTTCACATTTGGATCCTTGGCTTTCGAGTAGGAGTGACAATAATAAAGTTTGTAAAGGTGATGTTGATTTGACGATATATGAGAATGAGCACATTAACTATAATAACAGAAAAATTACCTCTGATTGATAGAAATCGATCGAAACAAAATCTGCGGATGGGAGGCGTAATCAAAAAAATCAGGATGGATATGATATTTGGAGTAGCAACAACAATTTCTGCAGAAGAATCCTTAGTGTAGAGAATCAAAAAATAGGTTTTATGGGTGGGGATATGGGTGGTGTTGTGGGTGTTATTGTCTTTCCGATCATTTTTATGGGAATTGTACAACTAGCCACGTTAGGACATTATGTACATTGTAAAAAAAAATTTGGATATTTTTCGTTTCATTATGAATAGTAGATAGTTTTCAACGTCAATGAGTAAAGGGAACCGCATTTTCCTCATGTTTATATGTCAAAATTATTTCTTTAAAAAGATTTCATTAAAAAAAAGTTGAAAACAACGTAATTAACAAGTACAAGGACGTCATATGAATATAAATAATTATTTTGATAAACATTTTCAAAATGATGGTTATGTTTACATCATAATATTTATTTGCTACATGACATTTTAATGTTGTTAAACTCCTCAATTATTTCCTTAATTCTTTTTTTGTTGAATTCTTATATTCAACATTTCATTAGTACATCTTGTCATTGATTATGGTTTATGTCAAAATATTCTGTTTTCATGCTTTGAAATGATAAAAAAATATATATATATTTTTTACATTTATTTATTAAAAAATTGATGAGAAAATGAGTTGTTTTATGATATTTCAGCGAACTTTTTGGAAAATTGTTATTAAAATACAAATATGTAAAATAATGAAAAAGCTTGAGGATAAAAAAGTCATGAAAAATTGTTCGGAACATAAATGCGGTAATGAATAAAGATTGATAATATTAAATTTAATTAAAATGCGATGCTGGAAATAAAAATTATAGTGTGAACTAGCGACACGATAAGCATATATTGTTTAATTTTATAATAGTATGAATTGTATAGTAAACATATTAACCTTTTTTTTTTTCATAAATATTGATATATTTGTAATACGACCGTTGTCAAAAATATTTTATAAAAATGAGATTTTAGATAAAAGTAGAAAATTATTATAATCAAATCTCTGTTCGAGTTTCACAATTTATTTTATTTTTTAAATTCATTTTTAATTAAGCTTTTTTTCAATAAAATAATTTTTCTTTCTACCAAAACTTAGTGGGTGTTTGACATCCATTCTTTTGAAGAATGAGTTTTTGAATAGTGATTCATGTAAAGAATGTGTGGTTAAAAAGTAAGAAGAATTTTTGGATTTATGTGTAATATTATTTTATTTGGAGAATGTGTGATTAAAAATGAATACCATAAAAAAATGAGAATGAGAATGAGATTAAAAATGGGTGTCAAACAGGGGCTTAATTTCAAAAAATTTTGAAATGTTGCGGGACAGTCATCATCGCTGCCCCCGTTCTTTTCCCACTTAATCTAGCTTATAATATTAGGCATTGAACCTATTCTATTGTGCACGATAATTGATTGNAAAAGAGACACGTCACGCACACAACTAGTCTGCATTTTTCACTTGAGATTCTAATTTCTGAAATTATAATTCATAAATATCAAACGCAATTGAAGTTTTCTCAAAATAAAAAGCAGAATCTCTTCTTACTTTGGATTATTATTTTTTCCATTTCTTCGTTGTAGTACGCAAAGTCTAGCCATTTCTGCACGCATCTCGAGTCAGAAAACGCACGCTGCATCGTGTTATTCAGAAGGAAATTCAAAAACCCGGAAGAGCTGTATTTCGTTGCATGATCACAAGCTTTTTAACCTGTATTCCTGTATTAGAATGATGTTGCGGTGGTTGGTGGCCACGTTCATTTTGACGATGGCTGTATGCTGCAGCGCCGCCCAGGAAGAGGCGGCTCTTGTCTCCCGAATTGCCTTCGGATCCTGTGCCAACCAAAGCGCTCCCCAGGTTCTCTATTCTAATTTCGTAAAAAAATGCAAATTGGGTTTTTAATAAAGTAGCAAATAGTAGTAGTAATTTAATTGAACACCGCCTAAAGATTAATAGTCCCTGTTTATCCAATGCATTGAATTCTTACGATAATGGGCTTGAATTATTTTAGACTTTTTGGTGACAGCCTATATGGGATGCTATTATAAACTTCAAACCCCAAGTTTTTGTGTGGTTGGGTGACAACATCTATGGGGATCTTCGACATCCCTTCAAGATCTTCGGCAAGGAAAGGACAATTGGGCCGTGGAAAAATGTTCCCAGGTTTACCCCAACTTCGGAGCATGAAATGAGGCACAAATATCAGATTGCCAAGGCTAATCCTGGTTATTCTCGTCTTCTAGAAAGCACGAAGGTGAACCTTCTTCTTTTCGACTTCACAGGCACCATTTGAAAGGCCAGGATCCAGTATACACCTTCTTTTCTGATCTAGTCATCTCCTATGATTGAAAGCCCATCCAACACGTATTTTCCTCAAAATTTGATGCTAATGTATACTTAAAATTGATGCATACAGATATAAAATCAATAAATAAATTTGAATTGATGCTAATAGTAATACGAAAAGGAATTTCAAAGTGATATTGATTACTGGTATTAGAATTATAAATTTGGCCATAGGGAATGCACTTGACTCACTAGAACTCTATTAATATTAGTGATTATTAACTTATTGAGTTTTAATTATTAGAGCATTGGCTGTACTTGCTACTATTGTTTATTTATTTATTCTGCTACTAAATCCAATC
Organism: Fraxinus baroniana; assembly: GCA_903798355.1. Classification (NCBI taxonomy): domain Eukaryota; kingdom Viridiplantae; phylum Streptophyta; class Magnoliopsida; order Lamiales; family Oleaceae; genus Fraxinus; species Fraxinus baroniana. The sequence goes on from CAIGRO010289444.1 coordinate 3,164, forward strand.
CCAGGTTGTCGGCACTTGGGATGACCACGATTATGGGTTAAATGATGCAGGGAAAGAGTTCCCCAGAAAGGTCACGAACCAAAGGCTTATGTTGGATTTTCTGGATGAACCACAAGACAGTCCAAGGTTAGTTGTCTTTCATCGCAAAATCTGGTACAACCTTACCATTTTTAATCTCGATAAATGAAATTAATTATTGTTTGGAATCTGAAATTGACTTAAATTCATGTTTTTTTTTTTCTTTTTGCTGCACTCAGCGGATGAACACTTCCATGTCTTCCCCTACAAAAATAAGCATTCTGTAGAAAAAATTGTTTTGAGAGAAAGAGGATAAAAAATTATAGTCATCATGACAATCTCAGTTCTTTGTCATTCTGTTGAAAATAAGCAATCTGAAATTGACTTAAATTCTTGTCTCTTTTTCCTTTTTGCTGCACTCAGCGGATGAACACTTCCAGGTCTTCCCCAACAAAAATAAGCATTCTGTTGAAAAAATTGTTTTGAGAGAGGATGAAAAATTATAGTTCTCATGACAATCTCAGTTCTTTGTCATTACTTTTTACAATTATGGCTTTATCTTTTGCCATAAAATCTTTTTTGCAGGCGCAAGCAAGCTGGGGTTTATGTGTCCTACACATTTGGCCCTGTGGGTAAACAAATAAAGGTATTTCATTCTTTGCAGTCTAACTAACACTATTAGTGCCAATAAAGAAATATAAAGTGATTTGCATATTAATTCAACCTGGAACACCAACATCTTATAGGTGGACAAAATTGTAGATATGTGGTTCTAGTTCAATGTCTTAAACTTCTTCAGGTTATTCTTCTAGATACGCGATATCATAGAGACCCGTTAGCTAGTGATGGAAGCATCTTGGGGAGTTCACAATGGCAATGGTTGGAGAAGGAGTTGAATGCACCTCCTACGGCCATTACTGTTATTGGATCTTCTATTCAGGTATTACACATCGACCTCGTTCTTCCAAAATTTTTGTTCCAAAATTTTTGTTCATTGTCTATAGTCTGAGTTTATGCATCTTGTTGTAGTTGGATTTGATGAAATTAAAATGAAAATTCTTCCAACATTTTCTGTACCTCAGTAAGAACTAAGTTGCGACACTCTTTTCCTACTTTTTCTTGAAGTCATTTAACTGTTTCAGAACTACCTACTTATCCCAGGCGAAAAATACAAACAAATTTGATTTATTTTTTGTAATATTAGTTATTGAGATTTTTTTTAATTAGTTATTTGTCAGATTTCCTTTTCGTTAGGAATTTTAATAATGAATATAGTTTTTATGAATCCTGTAGTTGATTGGTGATATTAAATGCCGTTTAAATTTGTCTCCTAAGTTTTAAAATCTTCTTTTTTTGGTTCTGTCTTCTAGTTCTAAGTTGATTGGTATCGAAGTCTACTCTATCCTCTGATTGAACTCTTTCAAAAGCTAGATTATCGGTAGTTCTGATCAAGAAAAAATATAAATCTGCTAACATATACAATTTCATGCATGCATAACATGTAACTGACTTCAGCTTGACTGCGCCAACTGAATCATGTTCAAACTAACCACAATTTTGTGTCAATATTTGCTATGTTCAACATGTTCTGAAATGTGCCAGAGTCCTGGTCTTACTTGACTTCACATGCTTAATGTAGGCAGTCAATAATTTGAGCCAATTTGTCAGCTGTAGTTCTTCCAGATTTTGTTCCTCAATTTTTTAAGTGCCTTTTAATTACAAAATCTTGCAACCTAATATGCATAAGCTTGTAAGAAGCATCGATTTTATAATTTTCATGTGTTGATAACTTCTTAGATATTTTAAGTTTTGATGCTTCTCATTCCTGCGTACTGTCATCTTTTTAAGTGAACCTATAATGTGGTGTTCCCAGTTCATAATTGTAACTTTTTATTTTCATTCAGGTCATTTCAAACCTCTCGGCAACAACTGGACCCTTACTCCAGGTCGAGTCCTGGGGACGTTTTCCTAAGGAAAGGACTCGTCTTTTTAAGTTGTTAGCTGACAGTAAGGTGATTGTCATCTGATTATCTTCCGAAGTTGTAATAAATTCACTTATGAACGAGTTCTATTTTTAGTTTTGCCAATGTGTATTGTTGCAAGCTTTAATCACTCATCCTTTATTTTAATTTTCTTAGTTTCACATGGATGCAAAATTTGGTGATTAACTAGTTCTTAGGTGTACATTTCATTGTGATCTCATTCCAATAGCTTCTTTATCTCTTATTTCACTTTCTTTGAACAGAGGGAAGCTGTGTTCTTCATAAGTGGTGACGTTCATTTTGGAGAAATTAGTCGATATGATTGTGCCACTGAATATCCAATTTATGATGTAACCTCTAGTGGGCTCAATCAAGCTGTGGAGAAGGCTGTTCCTGCACCTCTGCATTTTGTAGTGAGATTTTTGGCTTGGTTAACACCAACTACAATGAGGGTGATGGACAAAAGCTGCAGATACAGTTCATGCACATATGGTAACCCTTTATTTATTTTGTATTTGCCAATGTTGCTGCGCCTAGGTATTTGACTGGTGATCTTCAATGTTTAAATATCCTCTAGGGAGGCCGAATTTTGGAACCATCGAGATTAATTGGAATACAACTCCTCCAGAATTGAAACTTGAAGTGCACGATGAAAATGGATTGCCCGTCACTGGTGTGAATATCTCATTGTCACAACTCCAGTTCCCAAAGAAGGAATCTGAAGTAAAAAGGAATGATGGGAAGTATAAGAAGCAGTGTTCCCTTGAAGTTGATCTACCATGGATTGTTAGATATCGATTAACTATCCTTTTTTTTGGTGCTGCAGCTGGTATGGAACCTTTTCTTTTTCCTTATTTAGTCTTATTTAATGCTCTCTTATTGTTGAAAGATTTTTTGTTTTGTACTGCCATATTAAGTTGGGAATGCTATTATTATGCAAATGCAGTCCATGTATCTATCATCTATTGATAAATGGAAGTCATTTTGAAATCAGTATTCACATTCTCTTGGCTGTTAGTTCATTGCTTCAGCCTTCAACGTATTTCACGACTTTTTCCTCCTACAATTATTACTATCTCATTTTTGTAATATCTTATTCTTTAAATATTTGTTTTTTCTTGTGCAACACTCAAATGACAAATGGATGCCTTCTTTATCTTTATTGTTCATTGGACATCTGTTACACATTAAGAAGCACAAAGCAAGTTCTGCCACTTTCCGTTTGCCTCTTCTTCCACTATAAACTACCGAGTCTAAATGCATTAACTTCTCACGATACCATAGAAGTTTCTGTTAAAATTTTCTGCGTTTTTGTTCCTCCATCAGATCCAAAACCTTGAACCTCTCCGAAATTGGATGCCATGTCTAGCTTCATCCTTTATTAAACTGAACTTTTGTACTCTAGACTGTTTGATGGAGGTTTCATAGAAAAGGCATGCTATTTTGTATGGAAGGGTAGATGAAGACTTCTATCAAGAAGAAAGAAAAGAAAATTGATTTTTAGTTATATGTAGACAACAACCGCAGAATGAGTTTGCCATCATTGCTCGTGGTGGTTGCCAAAGTCATTTTGGGATGTAGTGCGGATTATATATTTGAAAAGTTCTTGATGTTCCCCTTGTTCATTATCACTTTTCTTGATATTTTATGATTCTTGTCATCAGATGTGGATAATATTTATTTTTATTTTTTAATATCAATTAGGCCATGCGTATCTGATAGTTCTCTCCGTTTCACCTTGCAGTCTTGCTTCTTGCTCTGTTGGGGCTTGTTTATGCTGTTATATTATTCTGCACGCACTGCCTCCACAAACACAAGCTTGACTGATGAACTGAGATGCTTTTTAAGAAGTACTGTTTCACAAGATATGGGATATATTATGTTTTCTGTTGGTATGAAGTTTCTTGCATGACCAAAACAATTGGCGTACTTACGCAACAGTCGAGCAATTATCATTCGTTTTCATTTGCCATTCGTCCTTTGGTTGGTTATTGCCAATAGAAGGAGAAATGCATATTTGTGGTAAGAATTGTAGCAATTCACTGTTTTCATCAAGAAAGTTCTGATAGGCTTACCCAACTGAGTTAGGCTATAGTCTGTCCTGAGTGGTTTTGGCCGTTAACAGGATCCTAGGCCCGACTCCTAGAATTTACTAAACCTTTTTAATTATTTATTTTTATTTTTTTGGTACCAAATGTTATTGGTGGTAATATCTCGGGCTCTGACTGAGGAAGTTACCAGCACTAGCCTTACGTTGATTAAAATTGCGTGTTGTGACTACTTTTTTATTGTTAGATATTAAATTCATGGTTAAATAAACTATGCGCTTTGTGTTGTTTACATATATTCAGCTTTACTTTTGTTGAGGTCTTTTCTTAGTTGCCTTTAACTTCTATAGAGAATCAGAGATGTGTCTTAGGCAGTGAATCAGCAACAGTGTCAGAAGAGGCGTAAATGGTGGTCAATTCAAGAAATGAAGAAAAAATATTAGGGATAATTGTAGCAACGGTTTCTAACATTTTCAATTTTTACAGATTTTACCTCAACTTTTAATTTTTGGCAACGAAAGTTCCTAACCTTTTATAAATATGCAACTAAGGTCCAAGTTAATGAAAATCGTCAGTTGATTTGAAAAATATAAAAATATGTATTTTGACAATTTAAAGTACGGACATTTTCGTCCATACCAAATTTGCCATTTGATTTAAAAACAACAATTGAACTATAAAAAAAAAAAATTGCCACCCACCCCACCCCACCTCACCCCACCCCAATATCATCTTCTTTCCCCCAAACCAAACAATAATCAAAAGGGAAAATTTCATAAGAAGTTAAGTTTTACCTATTTCAAATTTAAAAGATAAGGTTTAAAATTTCAAATTTCAGACTTTTTAAGGTTTAAAATTTTAAATCTCAGATTTTTTAAAATTTTATTTATAAATAAATTAATTAAACATATATTTTATTAATTAAATACATTAAAGTCACAACTTCATATAATTTGGTCGCAAATTCCATATAATTGATTACAAAACACAATTTTTATATGTAATTCAAAAATTTTAAAGGTCACACTTTGTTCATTGGTCACAAATAAAAAATTTTTAAAATTTTATTTATAAATAAATTAATTAAACATATATTTTATTAATTAAATATATTAAGGTCACAATTCCATATAATTTGGTCACAAATTCTATATAATTGGTCATATATTATTAATTTGTCACAAATCACAAATTTTACACGTCATAAATTATTTTACGGTCACAATTCAAAAAATTTATAGGTCACAATTTGTCATCGATCACAAATAAAAAATTGAAACGACATAAATTATTTTACGGTCACAATTTGTTCATCGATCACAAATAAAAAAATTTATACGTCATAACTTATTTATCGATCACAAATCACAAATATTATAAGTCAAACTTAGTAGACAGTCTCAAATTATCGGTCACAAATTAACAATTTTTTAGCTCACATTATTTCTTGGTCACAATTTATCATTTTTATTGGTCGAATATTGTTTATCGGTCACATATTAATTAATTTAATGGTCACAAACAACCAAATAATCTGTGACCACAGCCAACACGTGTAATACCATCCCAAACAAAACAAAACATCGCATAAAAATACCACCACCTCACGACAACCTGTAGCACCACCACATCATAACAACTGGTTAGCACCATTGCACAACGCCAGAGCCACCACCACACCTCCACACCACCGCACATAGCACACCGCACCTACATCACATATTACTGCACCACCATTGCACACAACCATCGCACATAGCACTGTACCCAACCACAACATCGTACACGACATCGCATCCACAACACACATCACCATAACCGTACCCACAACACAACAATCGCAGACCAGAGATCTGCAGCTCCGACCCCTCAAATCAACATCACAGTTGACCAATTAGCCTTAGCCTCTCTATCCACAAAGTTCCCTATCTGTCGACTCAAAACTATTATCAACAACATCAATTCCCATAGTCGATTGAAACATCCAACATCTTGATCAGCCAATCGAAACATCCAACATATCAATTGACCAATCGAACAAGCCCCTACCATCTATCCACACAATGATAAAAGCAGCATTGAGCGATTGGAGACGATAGAAGCGGCCTTCCATCATCACCGGTGATGTGCACGATGGCAGGCGTGGCGACGGCGGAAAGATGAGTTTGTGGCAGAGAAACCTCCCTCACGGCAGTCATAGCATCCACTGCGGCCTCTACCTCCATAACCCCCCTCATGACGCCAGCCACAGAAGCATCACACAAACTTAAGAGCATCAAAATCAACAGCTCCAGACACACCACATAAAAATGCAAATCAAATTTATCAATTCATCGAGATGAACCATAGAATATGTGACTTTACAGAATTCAAGTAGAGTTGCTCCCTTCATCTCGTAGAGGCTGGGTTTCCAGCAGAGAGAGAGAGGAGAGTGGAGAAGAGAGAAGGAGAAGGAAAATTTAGAATGAAACTGATTAGGGTTTGTGATGAAAATTGTACAATTAATATTTAGAATTTAAAATAAAATATCTGATTTTTGAAAAGTAAAACCTTTGATCTGATTTTTAAAATTGAATCTTTAAAATTCTAATTTTATGTAATTTCCACTAATCCAAAATCGTCGTTGTCGCCTCCATATCGTCATACTACCACCATCTTCCTCTACCATCCCATCATCAAAATCTGGTCGATTTCCCTCTCCCACCTATCTGTCGAAGTCCTTGAAAACCCAACCCATCTCTATCTTTTGATTTGATAATGTTCCACCACGAAAATGCTCACTTAGAGTAGGCAAGACTACCGGCAGTAAGGCGCGACCATGGGCATGGGCGAACCCAGGGGGTCCTGGGGGCACATGCCCCCCAACTTTTGAGATTTTTTTTTAAATTATAAAATCATGTTTGGTATCGATTGATCTAAATTTTAATCTAAATCAAAGTTAACAATTAATTTTAATAATATATTTCATGGAATCCATAACTGTTTAATTTTTATCAAAATTTACTAAAAGTTTGATTTTAATTTCCACCAAACAGGGTCAAAATTAATATAAAATTGAATTTCGATAATATACTAATTTTAAAATTCTCTGACGATTGAACACTAATCGAATCTACAAATTGTTTCTGTCATTTCGAAACTTATTTCAAGAACTATATTATGTGCATATCGAATAATCTAAACTAAACAGATATCGAAAATAGTTAAAAAAAACGTTAAACGTGAGTCTTAAAAAAGACGTCTAACTCGCATTTTTTTTTCTAAAGAAAATTCAATTATTTTATCAACATTTATTATTTTTGCAATACAAATTTTTCATTCGGAATTTTACATCCGAAAAAGTCATCTCATGTAAATTTTCGGTTGCAAAATTACATTGGGTATGATTTTTTTGAATGTAAATTTTCGATTGTAAAATTTCTCTCAACTTCTTTGCAAGTTCAATTGTGTCCTCCTAACTTTAAAGTTGTGCGTCCACCTGACCATGGGTGTGTTGTGAAAAAGATGACAATGAAGTAAAAGATAAACACACGGATTTGCAGATGAATTTTTATTTCTTGAGGAATCACGGTACAGTAGTTGGGCGGCTACTAATTTTGCTTACAAGCCATATGTCATAAACTAACATATATATAGAAGAAGGAAAAAACCCTAATACNCTAACATATATATAGAAGAAGGAAAAAACCCTAATACAATAGAAATAACCAAAATACACTTGTGTGAATTTTCGCCTGTGCCCCCGAACCCCCACCTTACGGGCAGGGTGTGACCGTAGGTGGAGATTTGAGGGGTTAAGCCGTGAAAGTCCTTTGGCTTTTCAATTTCATTTTTATCTTGTATTGTCGTTTGCCTAATTAATTATGTGGGATATGTCTGTGGATTGAGGCTGCCTACTGTTGACACACTAAAAATGC
>CAIGRO010289451.1:0-31563 GCA_903798355.1 Fraxinus baroniana
GAACTCACTATTTTATTAATGTAGGATAGGATGATATATAATATACCAATATAATACGATTTGGCTAAAGCGACTCAACAACTTAGCCAAATGGTCAAATGGCTTATAAATAGTGCTACCAAAACTCCCTCTTTTAATAATGTAGAAGAAAAAAAAATTAAATCGATCCAAATGAATTTTCTTATCGTGAAATATCGAATCAAATGAAAAATTGTAGGAAAATAAGTTCGAAAAAGGGTCATTGGAATGTGATTGGGATTGGAAAAAAAAACATAAGCAATCACGACTTTACGTTTTACAATTAATGTAAAATTCTTTTTAATATTTAAAATTTATCGATCATATATTTATCATGGCCGCACTCAACATTTTCAACAAAATTTAAATCCCTTAAAACGAATATTTGTAACTTAAAATACTAAATTAAACGTAAAAAAAAAATGGTTTAGCCAAATCGAGTCATAAAGCCGTTTAGATCGGCTATCAAACGTTTTTTTTAAAAAAAATAAAATGGCTTAGACGACTTAGCCGAGCCATAAAGTCGGCTCGACTCGGCTTAACTTATGAATAGTGAAAAGAGAACTCAATATTTTATTAATGTAGGATAAGATAATATATAATATACCAATAGAACACGACTTGGCTAAAGCGGCTCAACAATTCAGCCAAATGACCAAATGATTTATGAATAGTGCCATCAAAACTCCCTCTTTTAATAATGTAGGAGTAGGATAGGATAGGAGAGAAAGAAAATTGTACAAGCATGAATTTCACAAATATGCAAACGTCAGGGGATATGCGCAAATTACGCAAACAAATTTCTTACCCTAATTACCTTTTTCGTAAACAAGTTTTGTTTCGTAGCGTCTCCCCCATCTTCTTCTTCCCCAAATCTCCACCGTCCATTGGTTCCCAATCTCTCGATCTCCTCCATTTTTCCGCCACTCCTCAATTCTCCGACCAGCACTCTTCAAATTCTTCGTTATATATTTAACTTCCAAATTTGATGGTATTTTTTCTTTATCATTTTTGCTAAATTATTCGACTCATAATTCAATTTCATACTTTTTTCGTAAGTTTTAGCTTAGGTTCTTTTAATTTTTGGTTTCTTACTGTTGATAATTAACTATGAAGTTGAATATTGCTGCATTCTTATCCCTTAGCGAACATGCCTTTTTTTTAGGTTTTCTGAAATTGGTGTTAATTAGCTCGATAATTATAGGGAAATGGCTAACTAAACAATGGTTTTAAGAAGGTTAAGTGCATTATTACTATATACGACGCGCGCGCTCTCTCTCTCTCGAAAGGTTTGAGTCATCAATATTGTGTGAATTGAATGCTGTAGGTTTATAGAGGGTGTTCTTTACTTTTCTAATTTGAAGTGAAGATGGATGGTATGCATGGAAGCGAAGCAGGAATGATTGGCCATTATATGCAAGAGCAAGATCACCACCACCATCATCATCCTGGGCTGCATCATCATATGAGCAATGGGAATGTGATGGACCATGATGAGCATGGCCACGATAGTGGTGGTGGAGAAAGTGAAGGTATGGACGGGGAGGTCTCTGCTGATCCTGGGAACTTATCTGATAACCATGGTGCATTGGTATCTCAAGGAGGGGGCACTGAGGATAATAACCAGCTAACACTCTCTTTTCAGGGGCAGGTTTATGTTTTTGACTCTGTATCTCCTGAAAAGGTAACCTTCCTTGTGCAGAGAGAATTTTAATACTTCATTTCGTGTATTTTAAACGATTAATATCTGCTAAACCGAGGCAAATTTATAGGTTTGAATCATGTTATTATCTGAAAATGACTAAAGATTGTGAATTTACTTGGTTGTTTGATGACATGCTTTTTCCTATCAGGGTGGTTGTTCTACAAGTATAAGCTTTTACTCATCACAGCATGCACAGAGGAGGGCTGCCCAACGGATTGACTACTAAATACAATTATATAGGATGTGCAAAAAATGGAATAGTTGTAGGTGAAACAGAAAAATGAATAGGTGCTTAGTTGTTATTTGGATAAAAATTATGTTGCTATTGAGCATAAAATCAGGAGGGGTGTGTTTTTTGACACTTTGAGCATGTAAACTAAATCAGTGGTATTTTTCAGGCATATAGTTATACTATAGTGACTATACATAGCTCAAAGTATGTGCAAAGTGCCAATTATTCTGCATCTTTCCATGTTATATGCTGATGGTATATATTGATTTTAAAAGGAATTCATGTCTTCATTGGGAGGTTTTTTTGTCCGTATCTTAATCTTGTTGAGATGATAAATTAAAGTTATTTAAATTATTCCCTTCAGGTTCAAGCTGTACTTCTATTACTTGGGGGACGTGAAGTACCTCCTAACATTCCTTCAGTTCCAGTATCCATGCATAATAGTGGAGTATGAATAATTTGAATTAACTCGTTATATTCAGCATTTTGTCTCGTTTAGAACCATCTAATGATCATTTAAAACAGGGTTTATCAAGTACCCCGCAGAAGTTCAATGTCCCTCAGAGATTGGCTTCACTAATTAGATTCCGTGAAAAGCGGAAAGAACGAAATTTCGAAAAGAAAATCCGTTATACTGTTCGTAAGGAGGTTGCTCTAAGGCATGAAGATTTATTTGTATATTTTTTTGGTGCATTCCACACTACGTTTGAATTTGCCATGGACTCGTCTATTTCCCTTACATGTTCTCATTGGATTCTTCTTTCTAATCTTTTTCCAACTATTGTAGGATGCAGCGAAATAAAGGACAATTTACATCCTCAAAGCCCAGTCAGGATGATTCTGCATCAGCAGTTTCGAGTTGGGAGTCAAACCAAAACTGGGGAGCAGATGGCACTTCATCCCAAATTCAAGAGATTTCGTGAGTTCGCGTCATATGCTCATCTTCATCAACTTTCTTATTTAGATCTCTTTTACTGACTGTTGCCTTTTGCCAACTGTTTGTTATATAGTATTCTTGTTCTTGCTATCTCCCCTCCTTCCTTCTCCTCTCTTTATGCCGCTTTGTGTTTGCTCAAGTTACTCTCGACTCTTGAGGTTGTTATACTTTGTATCCTGATGCTAATGTAATTTGGCAAGCTGCTATATGAAGAACACCTTATATGACCCTCAATTTTAGTGATGTTAATAAGGCTAAAAAGCTCAGCACAGAACTATGATACTATTTGACTACACAATGCTTTTGACAAGCAATTTTATAAATATGATACCGTGGCAAATGGATTTCGTAATGGTATCATTATGTGGATATGCAAACTGTTGGTTGCTTGGTGCTTATTGTGTACTGCCAGGAAATGTTAAATGTTCTAGTTCTGTATTTCTGTTAAGCTTCTAGCCCATGACTTACTGACCTTATTATTTATTTTCCCTGGAAACATGGATTCTAAAGATATATATAAGCAGGCATCCGGAAGCTCTTTTTCCTGTTGTGCATCTAGCACTAAATAAGAAAGTGATGTGTGACTCTTTATTTGTTCAAAAAGTTTAGTAGCCCCATATCACATAGGAGTAATGGAACATTACTTTTTTTCTTGAATATCCATGCCAGCTGTCGACACTGTGGTATCAGTGAGAAAGCGACTCCTATGATGCGACGTGGACCAGATGGACCGAGGACCCTTTGTAATGCCTGTGGACTTATGTGGGCTAATAAGGTGAATATGGGAATTTTAAGATATATTATTTCGATATTCAGCTTTAAATTGTTCCTTATTTTATGAACTTGTCTCTCTCTTTCACCTTATTTTCTTTCTTATTTAGGGGTTACGTGACAAAGTTTTGGCAAATTTTGATAAAAGTTGATGAAACGTGTGGTTAAAATTGAAGTTTGACCCAATAAAATTTTAGTGAAGTTTTATCAAACTAAGAACTTAATCGAGTTTGAGAAGCTGTCATGAAATAGTCTTTAATCACATCCATTACTGCCTATGATTTCAAGGAACTTCTGTGCAAATTCATACACACAGCATTTTGTTTTATGGTTATTTCTCATTGAAGATGTTAGGCTTCATTTTAGATAATCCTCCTGTATTCTCGTTGTTGCTTGCTGCAAGATTTTGTGCTAACAATGAGGGATTTTTGTTGAAGTAGATAATGTTTAACAAAGCAATTTGTGTTGCCAGGGGACAATTAAGTAATCGGTCCCTCCTATAGTGCACATCCAGATTCAGTAAGGAACCCCATTTTTTTTTACTTTTCCTATACATTGAGCTTTTCATTTTTAGGTTAACAACACTAGTGGTGAATGACCTTTTGCGAATTCTCAAGCTGATCATTGAAGTTGGTTATTGCTCGAGCTTTTTTCCAACTAACAGAAATGCTGACGGACAATCAAGTTGTCACTTCACCTTTTTTGGTACTATTAGTCCAATATGGGTGGAGTGACCAAATAATAGCAATGCCCGAGTAAAGTGACCACTTTTAAATTTTAAAATATAAACGAATTTTGTGACCAACATAAAATTTCTGTAGAAGTTTATTGACCGCTAAATTATTCAACCGTTCATTTCTTGTGATGCTGTCCTCACATCAACATATGGGATCAAGTCTTTTCTCAATACGAGTATAGATGAGCTGCTCTAGATTACTTGATGTCTGTTTACCTCGTAATTGAGCCAAGTTTTTGAAGTCAATAAGCTAACCACTCCAGTTATAAAATTTATTTTAGTTGGAACTGTGAAATAATGACCTCTTTTGCCTTGTGTCTTGTCCAAATTTGCTTATTTTAGGGAACTTTGAGGGACCTTTCAAAGGCAGCAACCATGGGAACAAATCCTCCCCGCAATAGGAGCGACAAGGTACGTTATCCATTAGTGTTCTCTTTGCCATAAATAGTATCTTTGGCTAAATTTAAATTACTTATAAGCAAATAAATAAGTTTCAAAGTAAATATTCTTTAATATTTTTTTTATTGGTCAAAGTTGAAAATAAGTTGTGAGAGTTGTCTTCGAAAAATGTACAAGAAAAGTAATTCGAATATGTTTGCAGACAAAATTACTTGGGACATAATTTCAGTTTTACGATGTCGGCCAATCATGCTCTAATGTGCCAATGTACATTTAGGAATCTGTGTTAACTGTTTGTGCCTATCGCATGGGGTTACTTGTATTTATCTTCTTGCAGAATGGAAATTTAGAGGCGGAGCAAATGGTTCTCAGGGTTGCAGCAAATGGTGATGATTTGTGATTGCCATTTTTATATGTTACTTGATATCATTGACAGAAACAACATATGTAAGATAGGCTGGTTTCCTATCTATGTTGTAGTTGAAGTAACGTCTGAAAAAGTTTTGATTGTTATTGTTCATTATTTGTCTCTGTCCTAATGATAATCAACAGTTTCTCGTTTCCTCCCTCCCCCCCGGTCACTTCTGCCCCCATAGCCATATACCCCCATGGCGTGCCTGATGCATCTAAATTTTGCCTTGGTATGTTATATGTTAGTTTTTGAAGGTGAATTTCTCACACTGGAGTCCATGATAAAATTTTAGCTTGTTTTCTTTCTTTAACATTATTCAGTATTAAGTAGTTTATTGTACCAAACAAGACATGCCTTTAAAGTTATATTATATTAAGCTTTGTGTGATATACCAAACAAAAAATCTCCCTTTTTTTTTTATATATTCATTTTTTAGTTAAAAAATTAGAAGGCACTAATTGTAGTTTTTGAAATGAATAGAGGTCATGCTTTAAAACTTTTGAAAGGAAAAAATTGCGCTTCATTTAATGTTCGAATAGTAAGCTGGTCCTTAATCTTTAAACATTGCACTTCATTTTCAAAATTCGAAAGGTGTGAATCCTATGTTAAAAATGAAATTAAGAAAAGTTTTGGATGACTAACTTTTGAATTTAAGAAAAGTTTAATCTCTCTAGATGAATACAACATAGAGATCCTTTTGCAAGAAAAAAAACAAAAAAAAAAAAAAAGCTTCGTTGAAGAGAGGCGCCCATCATACGGACCGTGCCATTAACATTGACATTACTAACTGTAAATTGTTACAGGAATACAAGCACATGTTCTATATTAAGGGAAACATTGTAAGGATAACCCCTTTTTTCGTGAGTTCTTAACCAGCTAACTGAACGTATTCTTACAAAGAAAAGTTGGACTGATCTGAAAGAGAAGTGCCTGGATTTCAGAAATCAGAATCTAGCTACATATATATATATATATATATCTCTTGAGTTCTGTTCGGTCGTTCATTCCAACATGAACTAGCAGAAACACGAATAGGCAAAATGGTTCTTTTTCGACACATAATGAGAAATGAAATCTGCAGAGGTAGCAGAAGAACCTTGAATGTTGGCTGGAACAAGTATCTGATTCCTGCCAGAAGCAATTCTCTTTCCAGCAACATTGGCGTAAAAGAGGCCGGAGATTGCTGGGACAAAAATGTCGCTCTCAGAAGAAATATAGAAATCGATTACCTTTTCAAATTCTGAAGTGCCAGAATTGAGGAATTTATCCTTTTTATCCATGGGCATTATAGCCTCCTGCAATAGAGCAAAGGCAAAGAAAATAGCATAAAATTCAACTCTTGGGATATTTGAAGAAAAGCTGAACATAAAGTGAGAAATATATACAATAGTTGTCCATATCTGTGATCATGAGCCTATTTCCATGCAAGTATCAGATTCTGTGGAGTCTATTAATTCTATACACAGATTCCTTTAACTGTACATTGACCTAATATTCCTAGGTCGGGGAGGATGAACCACTATATCGACTGAATCCATAACAATGACAAAATATAAATTAAAAATGAAGTTTACCTTGGTATAAGTTTTCGGGAAGAAGTCCTTTAGGGCATCGAGGCTGCTATCCCACTTTGATTGAGTCACATACACTGTCGTGTCTTTGTTAAAGCCAATCTTGCTCAAAAACAGAGCTACCTCTTGTGGATTGTAGCAGCTTTTTGATCCAAGAGCACCACCATTTTTACGACAACTCTTTTTCTCCAGTATATCGACTCTTAGATCAACTGCCACAAACTGTCCATTTGATTTCCGACTCAAGGTTCTCAGGCGATCTATCATGGAGTTGACAACTTCGAGAACTTCCGTTTGTGGCTCAAGAGTACTAAACATTGCCAAGCATGCAGTAGAATCGGTTTTAGCCTTTTCTCCTTTCTTTTTCATATTTACTGAAGGGAAGTAAGTCACTAGCCTCAGGTTTCCCTTAGTTCTGAAAATCGATTCGATGTTTTCAGCTATGTGATTCTCAGTAACCCTATTGGGGACTCTTACAACTGCAAGATTACGCGATGATACATCAGAAGGCCAGGTCTTGACGACTTTCACCACACCATCAAGACTTGTAATGAACTTCTCGACATCGTAGATATCTTCAAAGTTCCTGAAAGTTACAAATAATGCAACATTAATAGTGCACTTTCCTCGTTATGATCATTACTGTATACACATCATTCGTGCACATTAATAACACCATTTAATCAGATTATAAAAAATTTAAAATTTAATATAGCCAGCCTGTGAAACTTAAAAAATCCCAGCCACGAAATATAAACATTGATGTCTCAAAAAATGTAAATTTGGTTATTTGTAGTATTATGCACTCTATACTATTGATCTGCAACTTCTACCTTCGTGTTGAAAGAAAGGTACCTGTTAAATACAATTCAAACAGAATGAGAACACAAAAAAGTGACGTCCACTGATACAGAATTGAATGCAGTGGCAGTATACTCGTGCTTATTATTTTTCTCTCTGATCTTCCATTAAATCAACATATATTGGAAATATTCTCATAAGATTCATCATGTTATCTGTTCCATGTAATACTGTAGCTTCATTAGATAAAGTTATGAGTACACACAAATGCTGTTATGTTAACCTCTTATCGCCAGGTTTGCTTCCCCTGATATCAGGAAGTACTAGAGTTGCCCGCAGATGTCTTGCTACTACCACTGCATCAGCAATCTGAATAATAAAATCACAATGACGAAGTGTTAGAGATTACCAGAATCAAGCAAAAGGAAAGGTGCAAATAATTTAAACGAAATGTCTCATTTGTCATTAATGGGAATAAATGTTTACAAAAAGGTAAGAAATATATGAAAGCCGGGCTTTCACATTTTACAGTGATGTCTCAAGAATATAAAAGTGAGTGGAGTACAAGTTACCAGTTTTAGTATAGGATCTCTCTTTAATAATTTCTTTTTACTTTAAAGAACAAACTGACACAAGAACATTGATACTATTATCTTAAAGAAAGGCTGAATGTACAGCCTTTTTACACATTAATTTTGACAGCCCTCTCACATGGGGGTGGAGCCCGCGATTGTGGGCCCCACCCACACGTGAGAGGGCTGTCAAAATTAATGTGTAAAAAAGCTGTAAATGTAGCATTTCTCTGCCATTATTCTAACATGTCAAACCAGATTAACAAGGCTCATAACAACCTTAACACAAGGGAGAATAAATACAAAGACCATGGCAAATTAAGATACCTGAGAGACATGATATTCAGGGCCGTTTGTTAATGAGAAGGTAACATAACCGTGCACTTCGCCTGCTTCTTCTGTTAACATAAATGCATAACAATAGAATAAGAGAAGGTGTGTCACAGAATAAAAGGTAAAAACGAGCAGATGTTACAAGAAAGTGGAGCTGATTTTTTGTCAACAATTCCATTCTACTCACCCAACACTGGCTTATCCCAACATGGTTTTAGGGTTAAGCCATCCTCCTTCCAAGTCCTGTCACCCCCTTTTGTAACACTAACAAGACCGTGCTCTGAAGCCCTTCTTGTCTCGTGAACGGTTGGCTTTGTGAAGGGTAAAACGGGAAAAAAAGAAGAAAATGAGAAATTAAGGGAAGAGAAATCATTTGAGTCGGACAATTAATTATACATCAATGATAAGTGATATTCCATTTTAAAATTAAAAATAATGAAAGCAGATAGATAACAGAATTAATTGAATTGTGGCTAATATATCTATTTCTCCTTCTTTACTAAAGTCTATGCAGTGCAGCTATATATACATAATTACAACACTCCTTGTAATTGATGAACTACGGGATTGAAGTGCAGTATCTACAAAATTGAACAATCTAAGAGTGGCACATAATTAAAGTATATGTATGTATCTACTTGAAAAGAATCGAAGTGGTCGCGCTTGATCATGTGGCCAAGCATTACGAACATTGTCACAGTCAACACTCCTGCTAACACCTGTCTCGGATCAACAGCCATTTTTTCAGATCTACCACTTCAATCCTCTCCTTGCGCAATGAACTCAGTTTTCTCTCTCTAAATAACGAAATGAAAATGGTGTCCACAGAAGGAACGCAGCAGAGAAGAGTATAGATAGACAGGGAGAAAGAGAGTAAAGAGGCTCCTCCTTGCTTTATCCTTTGGCGCTAATTGTTTATTTTAATACAGTGGCCAATGAACTTTGCTATGTTTAATATTTGCTCATCGATCTTAAGTTGCTTTAAGTTACTTATTATTCATTGAAATTTGTCATAGGTTATTATTTGCTCATCAAAATTTAAAAGTTTCCTCATTACTCATTGTTTATTGAACTTTACTATAGATAAGAGCCTGTTTGAGAGGGTTTAAAATCGGATTAAAATTGAAAATATGACCATTATTAGGTCTCACTTGTCTAATAAAAGTCAACAATAACGTAATTTTTCAATTTTAATCCGATTTTAATCTCTACCAGACACCCTCTAATACTGATGAAAATGATATGAGTGACTTTATTTAAATTTGGGCGAACAATAAGTAATATTTTAAATTTCGGTAAGCAAGCAGTAATCTATACCAAAATTTAGCGAGCAAATAATAACTTTTTTTAATTTCGATAAACAAGTGGTAACATATGACAAAATTTAGTGACCATTCACGAGCGCGAATTTTGGTAGCGACGATACTTTTCCAATGACAATGGGGAAAATTACGACTCCACGTGCTCGGTATTTTTCTATGAATTATTTAATAATTATTTCAACTGGTTAAGCACGACTTTATTGTAATTAAGAAGTAAATGCGTCGTGAAAATAGGCGTAAATTAAGGACGCAGATAAAATTAGTCAACTTGTTCGCTCACCTTTATTTCCACATAAATATATTTATTTAATTACATGATAATTCTATTTTATATTTTGTGTACAATAATATGGAAGTAGATACTTTCTCTAAGGTCTCCTATCTTAAGTTTCGATAAAAAGAAGGTACATGATTGAATTTGATTCTGATTCTAAGTAAATCGAATCGACAAAGAACCAATTATTTTTTTGATAATGAAATCAACGATTTTCTTTTTAATATATGAAACCAAACCGGGATCGAACCACTTGGTTCTGGTTTGATTTTGGTTCTTCAAAAAATAAATGCAAATTAAAATCTATTACCATATCCATAAATTAGTAATATATACATAAATAAAGGGTAAATAGCACAAAACATCCCTACCTTTTAATGTCATTATGCAAAATGTCCCTACCTTTTATTTTTTTGGCATTTTTACTCATATCTTCCACATTTCATTGCATAAAATGTCATTTTCAATCATTTTTTCAATAAAATGATGATTTTACCCTCCTATTCAAATGAAACAAAAAGAAAAGAAAAGAAAAAATAAATAACTAATTGCAATCATAGTTCTAAAAATTTTTAAAAAATGCAAATGAGTCCAAGAATTCCTGCCGCTGCCTCTCTTCTCCCTTCTCCTCCACCTCTTCCAACCTCACCGCCGCCTCGCAAGAACCCACTCAAAAGGCGAAAAGAAATAAAAATAATTCACCTTCTAGAAACATAACAGTAAAAAATAAATCCAAATCCCACAATTTGAAAAAAAGAGGGTTTACTGAAACTTGATATTCTTACATCTTCCAAAAAAAAAAAATGTTCAATCAGTCTTGAAATTTGAAAAGAGAGATGTCTAGGTACAGGGCAGAAGATGAGAATTATGTTTTGGTGCTCTCGTCGTGTGAGGGGTGCACTACTGATGGTCTTGCCACCATTGCAGCCAATTGCAAGTAGAAATTCTAATTCCTCTGACTTTTCCATGCGAATGTTAGAGAGAGAGTGCATTTTTCTGTATGCCACGGTGAAAAAGGTTTATTTACCACAGTATGCAACATCATAGTCAACGGTTCCCAACTCCTTGCTTAGTTTGGTAAGCTTAGGAAAACAATTTGCCAAGCTCAATGTACAAAACTACTACTACTAATAAATTGTTTCAAGAACATGAATTATCCATATATCAGACTCGTCTTAATGTTCAAAATTGACTTATGAATCCCTCGGCTCTTCTCACCAAAAAGATATAAAAAGAAAAAATAAAATACAAGAATGAAATTCATTTCATGTTGGAAACAGAGACATTGAGAAGACATAAAATAATTGCAGTCTTCCACCTATGATCTTATCTTCTTCAGTTGTTTTACCTTTGTGAATTCTGGAACTTGGACATTCTTTTCCACTTCCCAAGCAAGTTGAGACATACCATTGAACGCTGATTTTGCTGCCTTCTCATCCGTCACTTCTCTAGGGAAAGGAATTCGTACCTCAAATACATCATTTTTGGTAGATCTGAGGCGCATATCAAAACCTAGCCGGTCGACCCAAACCATCTTGGCATCTAACACCTAGTTTTGAGGGGAAAAAGAATTCAATGAAAAACACGTGCAGGAATATAATACCAAGAGAGATTCTCCACTCGTTTTTTGTGTAACAACATCCGCCATCCTCAAGGAAACAAAAGGAACAAAGGAAGGGAAATGTAGGTCCTCAGAAGTAAATCTTGATGACAAATTTGGCTTCAGAATCAATTCCAAAATTAGCATATAAAAACAAATTGAGTTGATGCAGATCACAATAAGCAATACTGATAGAACAGATTCATTTCCAGTGTCGTGGCATTGTTTGCTGCAAATATGCACGTGACTTGTTATACCTTGAGTGCATGTTTGGTAAGGAGGATTTAATGCTTGGCCTTGTTAGAAAAAGAAAAGGATGTTAAAATCTTGTTTGAGTCCTGACCCAGCATACCATACATTAACTGAGTGGGGGTACTACTGCATGGTTTAAGCCTTCCCCAAATTATCAGATTAAGATTCTTCGAGAGTATATTTCCTTTCAATTGAGAAAACGAACTCACTTTTGCTGCTGTTCCTTTATTCACTGATACATATACAAATGAGGTCAAATGAAAATCCTCAAACATAACCTGGCTGCTTGTTACGCAAAAGAAAAGGACAAAGTGGGATTGGAGTTCCACCCTCAAGGAAGGTATGGTAGTTATCTTTGACAGGTTGTATTTTTGGTTAAAATGGGATGGTGTTCAAACTCCCAAAATGCAATCTAGACAGCGGCCCCTCCCCTTTTTGACAGGGGGTGACTTTTGAGAACGGTTAATTTCCTCCGGAGCATGGATCACAGCCACTCATTTCGCACGTAGTGACCAAATAGTACAATCTACCTCAAGCAGTTCTTTTCTCCACAAGGCACTGGGTTTCTTATGAAAAATTGTGCTACCCCAAATCCAGGATCTTGATTTCAGGATTCTAAAAGCCTTCAACCTTGCCATGTTAGCTAAACAAGGTTGGCGCAACATTTATGCTATCACGATGATTGCAAATTTCAATATCCATTTTCCTGTAGATCTAAAGCTACTTCGTCTTTTCACCGAGCCTTTACCTTCACCAACATCAATCGAGGGTAACATTATTTGGAAGGACACAAACCACCTTTCTTAGGTATTCTAATTAAGGGCTTCCACGTATGAAGGAAAATGATTTCATGCAGAATAACAGATATATGTGAATCTGGCCATAGCAAAGAAAATATATCAATGTCTAAGTAGTACAGCGAGAGCGAGGAGAAAAAAATGAGGACAAGGAAACCAAGAACAATTTCAAGAAAATATTTTAACAAGAACCGTCTACTAATTCAACCCAAAACAATGCAAAAATAGAGAATATAGATGAAAAAGCTAAGAACCACGGATACGGATACGTAATTCGAATAATATACGATACCGATACGCCAATAGTGCTTTTTTTTTTTAAATTGGGATACAGGGATACTCGTTATAAATTTCAATATAATTTCAGTAATCTAAAAAAATGTCAAAACATAAGCATAATAATAAAAACAAAATAAAATACTAAAACATTTTATCTTAAATCCTTAATTGTCCTAATTTCACTTTCTTCAACAACTTCTTCATTATTAATAAAAACAACACTCTCTAACTTTGGCTCACCTAATGATATATAAGAAATATCAAACAGTCCAACACTTTCAAGAGCATCAAATGAGTCTTCGGTAAAGTCCCACATTTCGGATTCTCCTTTTGATTAGAAATTTAATTTTCTTGATAAAATACGCATATTGTTATTTTAATGTTTAGTTTAAAAGTGCGTTCCCCTTCTATAACTCTATGTACTACTATATAAGATAGGTTTTTTTTTAAATAATTTATTATTACTTTCATTTAAAGATATTAAATATATAGTTGAATTTGACTACATTAATGTATAATTTATTAACACGATTTTAACTTTTACATGTATTAAATCATTATCTATTTTCAATAATAAAATTAAAGAAACACAATTTTACACGTATTATTTAATATTAGTTACTATTTAGTTTCAATAATAAAAATATATTTATTAACTATTAACACGGTTTCACATATATTAAAAGATTAAATAATTTTGTGTATTTCCAATAAAAAATTTAGTTGTTAAATAATTTAAACCACTAATTGTGTATTTTTAGTAAATATTAATATAATATTCAATATTTTTTTATTGATAATAACAATAAGTAAAAAAAGGTTTTCAATCTATGGTCAATAATAAAGAGTGTTAAAAGAGTTTAAACAAATAACACTCTTCTTCGATTGTCCTAACGTATCGAATTCATATAAAAACTAATTGAAAATATAAAATTATAAAAAATACGAATTCAATATGTATCAAAAATTAAAAATATATAAAATAATTAAAAAACATGAATTTGATACATATCAGAGGGTATCGGAGAGCATCCAAACTTGGATACGTATCGAATACGGGTACATAATAAGTTTACAAGTATCGATATTTCTTAGTGAAAAAGAATTGATGAAGCTGGCACCAAGTCTACTAAGAATAAAACTTGGGTACTTGTTGCTTTTGTAGATAAAGTCTCTCATGCCATAACGCTTAAAGAATGTCTTTTTCTTCCATATTAATCCTTAACCAATCAAATTAGTGATACTGCCTTGTCCCTATTGTGCTAATATGAAGAGCTAAATGATAAAAAATGGTAACATTATTTTGTATAGAATATTGGATTGACTTGACGGTACTATAGACATGATTTTAGCTTCTTTTTCTACTTTAATACTATCTAAATAGTATACCCTACTGGCCTACCAAACAAGACATATTGAGTTGCATCATTGTTTGGGTGCAAACCTGGAAATCCAAATTCACATAAATGTTGCAAAAGCGATGAACATCCTCCATATTGTGTTCATTTATTTCATTGATAATCTTCTTTGCAAAGTCTCGAAGTGGATCTGGATTAGCTGATGCATATTCAGACGATGTAACCCACGTACCATCCTGCAGTCATTCTTATCGTTATTTACAAGCTTCAAATAGCTACCTATACATTTCTTAGAGAGAGAGAGAGAACACAAAACAGATCAAGATGCTCCATGCAAAAATGAAAAATCAAATAATGCTAATATTGGATACAACAAACCTCAGCAAAATCAGCCATCTGAAGTGCCCGTTCAACGGCAATTATATATATGTTATTTTCATCTACTTCTTCTCCAAACCGTTTCTTCCACGCCGAAGAAAGCCTCTATAAGTCAAAAAACTTGAACAACCAGATGAGAATTCAATTTATGTCAAAAGTCTTTAATTGAGTTACATTGTACAAATGAGTGCATTTTAACCCGTCTCATGAAAATGTCTTGGAGCAAAATTGCTTGTGAAAATAAGCTTCTATAAAAGAAGGCAATATTTATGCACAAACAATAATGCCATACTACTATCAATATAATCTGATTTTCAAAACAAATGGCTCCATAATCTAGTTCTGTAATCTGGAGAATTTTAAAAAAACCCAATTATGGCAAAATTATCGAATGCATCAAACCTTCTGCGTGCACGAACATGAGTATGCAAGTAACTGAGACTAGCATAGTAGTCAAAATACTAACTAATGATAAATTCTCCTTCCATAGTCTCAATTAAAGCTACGCCATTTATGAATAAAATAACCTTGCATATATCTCTTAGGTTCATAATTCATTCATAACTAAACAAAAGGACAAAGACTAAGAGTCGGAACCTTAAAGTAGGTCTAACAGTGTTATATTGAAGTATCTAATAAATTCCTTTCTTCTTTAGATCATACTGATAGGAATTCGTTTGACACCCTATCATAAAATTTCACTTATTATTAAACAGGTCCAAAATCAAGCTAAAGAAACAATCGAAGACTCTTTAAACGCAAACAAGGTGGTTCTTTTCTTTTTGCTTACCTTCAAAGCCATTCCATCTCCTGGTTTATCAAGGTTCCCATGTATCGTGCATTGTGGCATCCGCAATCCAGATTGCTCTAGCTGGTCGAAAGCAATTTGTAATCACAGTCCATTATTTTCCTTACACTTATAAAATAATAAATTCACAAAAACAGAGTTTCGTTATACATAATTCAAGTAGGAAAGAAACCGTACAATTCAGTGAAGCACAAACCTGAACATGAAGACTGCACTTCTTATCCACGAAAAGTTTCCTATTGGATTCGTTCAAGCACAAAATTGGAGTCCCATTTAGGTCAACTGCAAAGCGAACGCCAAATCCCAGAGGCCAACCCTCTTGACTCAAAGAAGAAAAAGTACCCACAGAAGACAATTCCATAATTGTCCTCGAAACCTCAGCAGGAAAAGGCTTGGGATTGCTGGTGAATTCCAAGTTTGTTGGCTCAGAAACTACAGAAACTGAGCATTTCAAAGGCTGGATTGAAAATCTGTGACATGGGCTTGTTCTTAATGGCTTAAAGGATTGCAAGGTGATCGGTTTAAAGGGTGGAAATGTAGGCCTGGGAAAATGGGTCGTCGGGAAAATTGAAGTGGGGAGATGAGAAGTGGGAAATTTGGTTTGGGGAAGCATTTGAGCTGAGAAAATTAGTGTAGTTTTGATTGTGCAGTGGGTGCGCCTCAGATTGAACGGGGTGGAGGTGCTGGAACTGGGGAGGAGAGATGGCTTTGTTAAGCAGTGGACTGGGCAAATATTAATTCGAAGGACCGTATGTCCAATAAGGGCGTGCAAGGTGTTCATTATAGACACTTTGATGAATCCCTCAATGTACATGTATCTTTATCCTAATTCGAATCACACAAATTGATCGCTCAACCCAAACTAACCGGTTTGAATTGATCCAAACTAACCGGTTTGAATTGATTTTTTAGTTCAATTGAATTGAGTTCGGGTTAGAAAATCAAAATTTAGGTCGAACTGGGGATTTCGAGTTATCTATTGGAAGTCAATTAAACCCGACCCAATCCAACCTAGTAAATTAAAAAATATTAAAAAGAAAATTAGTACTTAAAATAGAAAACCTAAAATCTAATTATTAAAATTTTCCTCTATCTCATATCTCTTCCGCCTCTTATCTCTTCGACCTCTTATTGTTGTTCGTACCTCGACTTCTCAACTCAATTTTTTGATGTGGTTTTTGACTAAACGCTTGGATTGAATTATAAGATTTTGTATTGAGTTTAGACATTTAACATTTTTAGTATTTAGGTTATTAAATTTTCAGTCATGCTACGTGTACATCGTCGGTTGACAACCACTCACATGGGGGGTTCGCTCTCTTATTTTTGACTTTTTTAAACATGCGGATCCCACATGCATGTGAGTGATTGTCAACCGAGGTTGTACAAATAGATTAATTCTTGTTTAGCAGTGGACTGGGCAAATATTAATTCGAAGGATGTTGCTACGTGTACAGGCGCCCCCAATAGGGACCGCCACGTGTCTCCTACATAAAACTTTATATAAATGATTTGGTACATAAAGATTAATCATAATTCGAATCAGACAAATTGATCGCTCAACCCAAACTAACCGGTTTGAATTGATTTTTTAGTTCAATTGAATTGAGTTCGGGTTAGAAAATCAAAATTTAGGTCGAACTGGGTTGGATTTCGAGTTATCTATTAGAAGTCAATTAAACCTGACCCAATCCAACTCAAATAATTAAAAAATATTAAAAAGAAAATTAGTACTTAAAATAAAAACCTTAAAATCTAATTATTAAAATTCTCCTCTGTCTCATATCTCTTCCGCCTCTTATCTCTTCGACCTCTTATTGTTGCTCGTGCCTCGACTTCTTAACTCAATTTTTTGATGTGGTTTTTGACTAAACGCTTGGATTGAATTATAAGATTTTGTATTGAGTTTTGATATTTAACATTTTTAGTATTTAGGTTGAATTCATTTTATTCAGTAAGTGTTATATGCATGTATTCAATATGCACTTAGATTAATTTAATATGCATTTAATTTGATCATGGTATAATCTATTTAACATGTTTTACATTATTTTCAATTTATATTGTTCTACTGGAAAGGAACTTTAACCCACAGACCATTTATCTAACTTCAATCGACTTAAAACCTTTCAAATCACCATTTTTAATGTAATTGAAATTGGTCCAAATTGAAATGTTATCAAACTTTAAAAAAGGTGGAAATTACATAAAATCAGAATATTTAAGTTAACATTTCAAAAGTCCTATTTAAAGTTTATTTTTACAAAAATCAGAACATAATTAAACATTTAAATATTATCTCTCTCCCCTCTCTCGACATCTCTCTCCCCTCTCTCTACGGTGTCGGCGCTACTACCACATACACCACAGCGACACGAGTGGCGACGCCGACGATGTAATCCAGTGTATGATTTGAGAGCGACAAGTTACTTTCAACATATCATCTCACTCTCCTCCTCGTGAAAGACACTCTGCCCATAAGCGGCGTGATGCCAATTCAAAGGGAGGACGCTCTCGTTAATCGCTGCCGTAGCGACATACGGTTTCAAAGCGACAATGCATGCATATTGGTATATTCAACGATGATTGTCTCTATTCTCGCCGTGCGCAGTGAGGTGGTGATCTTTGTTGGTGATTATGCCCTCGCCAAACAATGGCATCTGTGGAAATTTTGGGCACGAACTGGTGCCAGAGTTTTTTAGGTGAGTTTTGTTGTGTTTGCAGTTGGTGGTGTTGGCTGGTATGAGAGATGGCCTCTGTGGTGATTGTGGCGGTCGTGCGGTGATTGGTGGTTGGGTATGGTGCTGCAGTGGTTGGGTTTAGTGATGGTGCGGTGATGTGTGACTGTCTGACTGATAACTTTAGATCTGGATTTTTGGTGGTGATGGTCGGAGGTGATGGTGAGATGTTGGTGGCGATGGGTTTGTCGAGGTGGTGGTAGATCTAGCGAGACAATGTAGTGGTCTGTGATGTGTTGATTTGTTTCAGATTGTGTTGCTATCGAGAGGTAGTGGTGGTTCTGTCGACGACAATGGGGTGCTGCTACTAGAGGAAATTGTGAGCTGGTAGTCACGAGTGTTGGTAGTGATCACAAATTATTTGGTTGTTTGTGACCATTAAATTTATTAATTTGTAACCGATAAACAATATATGATTAATGAAAAATATAAATTGTGACCAAGAAATAACGTGTAACCTAAAAAATTGTTAATTTGTGCTTGTCTACTAAGTTGTGACTTATAAATAAGTTGTGTTGTATAATTATTATTTTTATTTGTGATCGATGAATAAATTGTAACTTATAAAATTTCTGAATTGTGATTGTAAAATAATGTGACCTATAAAATTTCTGATTTGTGATCGATGAACAAATTGTGACATATAAAGTTTTTGAATTGTGACTGTAAAATAATTTTCGACGTTTCAATTTTTTATTTGTGGCCGATGAACAAATTGCGATCTATAAAAATTTTGAATTGTGACCTTAAAATATTTTTTGACATGTAAAATTTGTGATTTGTGATTAGATTATATGGAATATTAGCCTTAATATAATTAATTAATAAAATATATGTTTAATTAATTAATTTTAAAATAAAATTTAAAAAATTCTGAAATTTGAAATTTTAAACATAATTTCTTAAATTTGAAATTAGTGAAACTAAACCTCTTATTTATGAAATATTCATTTAAAAAAAAATTGTTCAAATTCAATGAAAAATATCTCAACCATTAAGCCCATAAAAAAATTGTTCAACTTGAATTGGACAAATAAAATAAGTTACAGGTTTACTTCGAATTTTATTTTTACTTGATTTATCGTAATGAGAAAAACGGTAAGTTAATTCAATAAATTGACTTTCTATGTACTGTGAAGCCTTGCAAAATTTTAAAAGCATTTTTTAGAAGTAAATTTTTTAAGCTTTAGCCAAAGAAAAGTACATTTTTATGAATAATTATTTTTTACTAAATTATTTATTTTAAATTTACCATTAACTAATATTATTTGATTAAGTATCGATTAAATTCTAATTAATCTCCACAATTTTTACCAAATTTTCAATCATATATTCATCACTTTTATCAAATTTGTTAAAATTTTAACAAACAACCTTTCGAGCATAATTTTGCACACAAGTTTAAATGACTAGATAAACACGTAAACGATTTCAATCACTATGATTTTGACTTTTCATACTCGATATTTCTTGAGATGGTTGCATAAGTGTAGTTGTCGTGCATTTATAAGTTGCTTAATCCCTTTTTATATCCAACATGTAAATTACTTTGTTCATCTAATAAAGTAATTTGATTGGTGCCACCTTCTTTTATAAAGTTGACTTTTAATTGAGCAGAAGTGGCCCCATAATCCATATAATGGTGTCTATCCTGTTTGGCTGAGGATGTTGGGCTAAGCTTTAACTTACTTTTTCAAAAAAATAAAAAAAAGTTAAACTATACTTTTAAATTCAAAACTTTTACTTATTTTTTATCAAACATGATTTAAAAAAAAAAAAAAATCTCAAAAGTTGGGGGCACGTGATCCCCCTGGTCCACCAGTGAAACACGGCCACGGGAATGGTAAGTTTAGTTAACGAGAGCTGACATAATAAGTAAATTTGAAAGTTTAACATTTTAATTTGAACAAATTAAAGTTGGAGGACCTAATTGATATTTCACTATAACTTTAGTGACGAAAAAAGGAATTAACCCATAAATCGGCAAGATAATGGTAACATAATTGTATAGAATTGCCCACTACGTCCTTCAATGAAGCCTACGCAATACCCACCCATAACTGTCATGTACCTTCCATATGGCCTGATTTCCATTGAATTCGAGTACTAAAATCAACTAGACGGAAAGATTGCAATGCAGTTGATTCGAGTACTAAAATCAACTAGACGGAAAGATTGCAATGCAGTTGAACACATGCCCACATCAACCCATCGGTCCATGCCAATCTAACTTGCGTACCCCAAATTCCACCTTGTGATGCCGTCATCAAGTAAATTAGACATCCATGCCTCATTCATTTACTCGTCACAAAACCAATGTGTTGCCTTGATTTCCCCGAATCTATTCATTACTATCGAGCATCGCAATTCGCACACGCCTTTATCCATGTCATGGCATCAACGGAGCAACTCCCGTGCCATACACATTTTTCTTGCATGTTATCTTGCTTCCTTCCTCGAATATTTGCGTAGCATCGTGCATCCCGCACACCTTCGACCACAGCATTGGCATCAGACAAGACATCACCCGTGCCATATTCTCGGAAAGATCCTCATAGGTAGGCACGCTATTCAATTTCAAAAAATAAAAAATTTGAATAGTTACTTGTACATCTAAACTTCTTATCTTAGGTTGGAGTTGAAATTTATCAATTGTAACGTCCATAATAAACGATGTATCTAGTATGATAAATACAAATATTCTGTCAACCATTCTCTATAAATTCATGTTCAAGAATTCTTAAATTATAATTTGAATTGTTCAAATATACATTCACAATTAATATCAAATGTTTATTTACACATTCCGTATCTCATATCCTATAATCACTCTCAAGTATGTCGGTCGTCGTACAGGGATCCCATGGATTTTTAAAGGGTGTTTGGCAGATATTAAAATTATATTTTTAGTAGATTGTGATAGAAGTTTTTGAAATGTGTGTTTGAAAAGTTGTGGGATACATGAAATATGTGGTTAATATTGATTGTTTGACTTTGATTTAGATTAAAATTTGATTTTAATCCGTATTAAACAAAGCCTTACTTTGTAAATTTTTTTTATTTTTTATTTTTTTTCTGAATTAGCCACTTTAAATATTTTTTTGACTTTTGACTTTTCTCTGTTAAAAAAATGGACCTAAAACTTGAATAATATATTAACCACGTGAAACTTAAAAAAGAAAATGTAGACTGACTGATATTAAGTGGATGGGGGCCATGAATGGAACAAGAAGACATGATTACAGGTACGCGGCGGGAAATAGGTAGGCGTCATGAAGTGTCCGATTCCATGGCGCACATGGTGGGAACTCATACAAGTTTGAAATGACACAGATGCCCTTGCAACAGAATTAAAGAAATAACAATTTCGCAAATTTTGGCGTTGGTCCTCGAGTTATTGTCAACTTGCAAATTCATCTTTAACTTTTTGTTTCTATGTGCATTTCACGCTCTAAAGTCTTGCCGTGACCACTTCTCCATCCAAAAATTTCCTAGTTCGTCTTTTTTTTTTTTCTTTCCCATGTACTGGTCTCATTAAATTTATCCTATGTTTGGTTCATTGTTTCTATATATTTAATAAGTTTTCAAACACTCGTTTATCATTGTTTATAAAAACCTTACCAGATATACCTTAATCGAAGATTCAAAATAATATGTAAATTATGTTCAAGAACTTGAAATCAATGTTTCGAATCTAATCTCCTTTGAACTAAATAGATAATCAACTTATCAATTTGTGAACAAGCAAAACTACAAATGCTATCGTTAATTGATTTCATCTTCTCCTTACAATGAACCAATGTTTAGTATGTTTGATTGGTATAATTTTTCACACGAAATTTGTTTAAATTTTGTGTACGTTTGGCTTTATTTTACATGAAAATTGTCCATTAAGTGATAATTTTTTCCACAATTGATTATAAAACTTATTTCAATTTTTTTTATCAAAATTTAGTATTCGTTTTACATAAAAATTGTCCTTTAAAGTGAAATTCTTTTTCCACAATTGGTTATGAAATTTATTTCTATTGTTAAAAAAAAATTTAAAAATAAAAAAGCCGGAATTGATTTTCCCACCTAAACATTTCCCATTGGTTATGAAATTTATTTTTATTGTTAAAAAAAAAAATTTTAAAAATAAAAAAGCCGGAATTGATTTTCCCACCTAAACATTTCCCTCCACGCGCCCACTCCTCCACGCAACCACGCCTAGAAATAGGCGCGTGGAGGGAAAAAAACTTTCCACCCAAGGGTGGAAAATTTTGGAGCATTAAACACCCTTAAGAATTCCATTTTCCATGGAAAAAGGGTGTTGTCATAAACACCTTAGGGTAAGAGCATCATTGTCCTTTCAATAAATTTTCTATTTCCACATCAAATTTGACCATAACTATCTAAAGGTATTGAAAGGGCACCATTGATGAAATGTTGAGCATTGAATTGCGCCTTTTTAAAGATTGGAAATCAACTCACAACTAAAACAATAACTTAGGGACCGATAGCAAGGAAATCTCGCCAGTACCTTTTTACAGATTGGAAATCATCTCGCAACTGAAGCAACAACTTATGGGCCATTATCAAGGAAATAAAATTCAATCATGTTAGGTTGACATAATTTTTAATATAATGCCACATAGAATCTATCATTAAAATGTTTAAAATATAGAGTCTATTCGGTAAAGATTAAAATCGGATTAAAATTAAAAAATTGATCGTTAATGTTGATTTTTATTAGACGAGTGAGACCCAATAACGATTATTTTTTAAATTTTAATTGAATTTTAATCGATACCAAACAGGTTCATAATTAACTTTTTTATCAAATCACAATATGTCAACACATGTTCTGTCATCCTGTCTGTCATACGTTTCTTGCACTCAAACAATATTCTATAAAATTAGCGAGTATATTCTTTATCATGTGGCAAGTATCTTAAAATATCTCTTATTAAAAATATTATATGGAACAAATGATATGTTTAGATGCTACTTGAACACTGTTATTTTTTACCGCCTGTTAAATATTTCGATGAAATTCTAAATTTGATAAAATAAATGTTTCCGTGCAATTAAATCAAGTCGTTCAAATGTCATACTTTTCGTACTGCGGCACACCTTATAAAATACCAAAAATTCGTTTGATTGTAAGAATGAAATTTGAGTGGAAAGAAAATAAATTTTAGAGAATTAAATTATCTAGAATTTGTTTTATTGAAAATTGTTAATTAATTGTGTTTAATTAATATAATTTTTCACCCAAAAAATGTTGAAATTTTGGATATTTTAATGTTCATTTGGTTTTGTTTTCCATGAAAATTGTTCATTAAAGATATTTTTTTTAATACAATTGGGGATATAATTTGTTTCCATTGCCCAAAAAAAAACCTGAAAAACCATTTTCCCACCAAAGACGTGAGAAAACCAATTCACTGAAAAACTGGAAAAAGATGCCGAGTGGGGGTGTGGAAAACCATTTACCAAGAAAATTTTACCTGTCAAACAAGCAAAAATATGAAAAATGGAAAATCAATTCATAGTTCTATGGAAAATAAATACTATCAAACATGAGTTGAGAGTATCTTCAAGAGACTCTTTAAACACGAGATACTCTCTATTTTAAATAGTCAACATTTAAAATCGTGCTCCAAGAGTCTCTTTAAATTAACATTTTAATTTAAAGAGTGGGTTTGACTCTCCAAATTTGAAAAGCCAAACACACTCTTTATAATTAAATGCATTCAAAAAGTTTCAATTTTCAAGGTAGAAAAACAATAAAATAATCTAAAGAAAAGCTAGTTAAAATAAAAGATAAAGAAAAATAGTAAATATTTTTGGGAGTAGTAAAATTAAGCGTTAAATATTAAGAGATTATTAGAATACTTCAAAATTTTTACTCTCTAAATTTATAGATAATATCCAAATGATAGAATATACAAGTAAAACTAGAGAGACTCTTGGAAATGCTTTAATGACATGTTTAGCACATGCTTGATAATCATTATCTTCAAATTATTTTTTTACATACTCATTTTCATCCACACATTCGCATAATAAAATATTTTATAAATAAATTCAATTTTTTTTTATTAATTTTTAATTACACATTCTCCTAAAAATGACTATTTTTTTTTTTTTTTTAAAAAATGATTGTCAAACAAGGCTTTAATGTGGTGTATTAAACAATACTAGAAAGAATACAGATACACCAATATAAGATTTCGTCATCTTGACATACTAAAATGGGGATTAAAATGGAAAACAAACATACACTTAATGTTCACGTGATGAAATTGTGAATTCAAAAAGTCTGTGAAAATGTAATCAAATCTTAAAATGCACATTATAA
Source organism: Fraxinus baroniana (assembly GCA_903798355.1). NCBI lineage: Eukaryota > Viridiplantae > Streptophyta > Magnoliopsida > Lamiales > Oleaceae > Fraxinus > Fraxinus baroniana. Next base: position 24,640 of record CAIGRO010289451.1, read on the forward strand.
ATATTAATGACATTTAATGTGATGTACTAAACAACTGTAGGAAAAAAAATAGAAGAATCAACAAAATCATTTTTGCCATCTTAGCTTCGTTGTCTGGTATTACATATCAAATATCAATGCGATATGATTAGGTATCAACGCTTTCACGTGATGAGATGTAAGTTTGACAAAATCGATTTCATACAGCTGAAATCTTGAAATGCGCATTGTAAGTACTAACGACATGCATATGAGGTACTGAATAATCCTATACATAATATGGGAGAACCATTGTGCTATGTTGACAATGTTGTCTACGTAAAAGGATTACGTAAATACGTATCAAACACGTCTAGGGGCGGACCCAACACCCGAGGAGGGGGAGCGGCCGCTCGTGCTTACTCCGTTGATGTTTACATATGTCGTCCGGCGTGAGGAAGTTTACAGTGGTAGTTAGGTAGAAGAAGTGGAAGGAAGAAGATGAAACACAGGTTTGACCATTTGGACTTTGGACCCTTTTTTTTGGAAAAAAAAAGAAGAAGAGGTTTTGGGCCTCTTTTTAAAATAAAATCAGGCCCAATGATCAAATCCATTACCATTTACTCACCAAATACCAATTAATCGATCATTCAAAATGAATTCAATTTCCATACTTGGGTTCCTCCCTCATGCCGGCAATTGCATGTTTATCGCTCGTAGCACCATAAACATCAATTCTAGTCCAGGTAATCAATTAATTAATGGCTTTCCCCAATTGCAAATTCTTTTGCATTTTTAAAATGTTGCACTGTAAAGGTAAGGAGAACATGCTTTTCAGTTAGAGGTCAGTCACTCCATTTATTACATTTTCTTGAAATTTGAAGACAAAAATGACCCTTTTAAAGGTTGGGGAAAAAATGCAAAAATAAATTGAGGAATTTTTGATTTGTGACAAGTGATAAATTGGGGTTGAAAATTGGAACTTGACGATGTATTGAAGAATTGTAATTTGTGATTTTAGTGCATTTACATATGGATCGAATAATATTTAATATTATTTAATTAAATATTAGTAAACAATTTCGTTATTGTGGTTGTTGATTGTCGACGGTCAATGATCAACAATCACGATCGCCCTAGCTGAAATCCATTTCTAGATCTGCCACTGAACACGTCCATATAATTGTATTATGTATCAAACATATTTACACTAAATCTGAAAAAGTTGGTGACCGTGTACAATTAATTTGTCGCAATCATTCAACTACCAAGATTTTGATGCATGATAAAGAGGACGGTGAAAATATAAATTCATACCTGACAGTTATCCCCGTTTGACAATTAATTTTACAAAATTATATATTTTTTTCAAACTTATTCTTAATCACACAATTTCATAATAAAATATTACACACATAAATTAATTTTTTTTCCAACTTTTAAACTATCAGTGTTCCAAATTCATGCATTTATATCCTTAAAGATCTGCTGGACCTCCGCCAAGCTCTCCCTCCTCCAACAACTTTTGAACCCACCCACTCAAAGCACACAGACACACAGAATCTCACAGGGTACCAAACATGGCTACCAGCTCAATTTCTCGCGTTGCGAAAAATCCCATCAATTTCAGTACAAGAAACGTTGAATCCCAGAAAAAATCAATATTTTCAAGGCACCTCTCATTCTCCAATTCATCCATTTCCCTTCAAAAACTGTCACTTGTTAAAAGCTCCTATTTTTCAGGAAAATTCCACACCACACCAGTATTCAATGTCCTCGAAACCGTGGAATCAAAGTCTTTGTTGTCAAGAACCCGGGATCCCGACAACGTTGTCAAAACTGAAAGGCCCACAATCCTTGTCTCCGAGAAACTCGGAGAAGCGGGTCTGGATTTGCTAAGAACATTCGGAAATGTTGAGTGTTCGTATAATTTGTCCCCTGAGGAATTGTGTGCCAAGATTTCGTTGTGTGATGCGTTGATTGTGAGGAGTGGGACTAAGGTTACGAGACAGGTTTTTGAGGCGGCAAAGGGGCGGCTTAAGGTGGTCGGGAGGGCGGGTGTTGGCATTGATAATGTGGATCTGCAGGCGGCGACGGAATTTGGGTGTCTTGTGGTCAATGCCCCCACCGCGAACACCATTGCTGCGGCGGAACATGGCATTGCTTTGCTTGCTTCCATGGCGCGTAATGTTGCGCAAGCCGATGCCTCCATGAAAGCTGGTATATATATATTTCAATTATTTTGCATGTTCACCAAGTAGGAGTCAACTTAATACATCTGAATCTGAAGAATAAAAACAAAAGATGAATAAAAACAAAAGATAGTCTTGTTGTTGATCTGTCTAATTTTTCTGTGTTTTTGGGTTAATTTGTTAGAAGAAGAATAACAAGCACCAGTTAAATGGCGATGTGTTTGGGTTATGTATTTGCTACAGTAATAGTTTGATGTGAACCTTTGGGACTAATTCATCCAACTGGTTAGATCTATAAGCAAAGTCTAAGAGAGGGAGAGAGAGAAAATCTTGATCTGGCTTAGTAGATTTTGTGGTTGTCAATTTCTCGTCTTAGTGTGAGCTAACCCATAAGTATATGATCGGTTCTTTGAATATTTTCAACCTTGGTTCCGAAGGAGCGAGTAAGAAAGATTGAAAAATATAATCATGAACAGGGTCATGGGGAGTACTTCTGAATTGTTTCTACCCTCTCAACAGTCAACACCAGTTTGACTTGAACTGAACTATCCGATACAAGGTCATAATTTGGCTTTTTTTCTATTTCAAATAATTTATGCTTATGGAAAAGGAAATGTGGCGGCATCTGAAGTTTTGCTGTAGTCTCAGAGTTGGCTCAACCTCTTATTTAAGCTGTTTGTTGTCAAGTGCAGTCTTTCAATGTCTTTGTACGTATGGAGTACTACTGGCTCCTTGTTGTGTGCATTGCAATAATAGCTGTATTTCTAATACTTCTTATAGTCTTGACTACTCGATGAGTTTTACTCACCATCGTGGACATCTGAGGCGAATCCTTCACTCCTGCATAAGTGGCTACACTTGCTTCAAAGTTTTTATTGGCTAAAAGCAAGGGACATGCAAGAACCCAGACGACGAGGGAGTAACGTATTGCTTTACTAGCTTCTGTTCCTTGTGGCTTGAAGAAAAGATCTCACATTTCTTTTGTTTATAAAATTTTGTCACTGCCTGAAGAAAGAGTTGAAGTGACAGATTATTTTATGCAGGGATATGTAGACCCTTATTGATGTAAAAATCTTTAGATAGCTGAATATACCTTGGACGATTTCTATCATCAGAAACATAACACTTGTATAATTATTTCATATAGTTATTAGTCTAATTATCAATTAAGCTTATCTTGCAAAACAGTTTTCATATGAGTTGATTATTTCTTAATTAATGTTAAAAGGAAAATGGCAACGCAACAAGTATGTTGGTGTTTCTCTGGTTGGGAAGACATTAGCAATCATGGGATTTGGTAAGGTTGGTTCTGAAGTTGCAAGACGTGCAAAAGGACTCGGCATGCATGTTATTGCACATGACCCTTATGCTCCAGCCGATAGAGCACGTGCTATTGGTGTGGAGTTGATCTCTTTTGATCAGGCTATCTCCACTGCAGACTTCATTTCACTCCATATGCCTCTTACTCCTACAACTAACAAGGTATTTAATGATGAAACCTTTTCAAAGATGAAAAAGGGTGTCCGCATCATAAATGTAGCTCGAGGTGGTGTTATTGATGAAGATGCCTTGGTGAGGGCCATTGATAATGGAACAGTTGCACAGGTATATACTCTTTGGGAGCGATTTCCACAATTTGTCTTAGTTATTTTGATCTTCTAAATTATCAAAAAATGATATGACCTTAGGACTACTATGTTTCAGTCTAGTTCTATCAGATTTGGTATATTCTCAGATTTTCACAACTCATCATATGATGGATTTATCGTTCTGCAATGTGGTGCGAAATTCCTGCAGACCTTGTTCATGCTATGTGAAACTGATTTTCTGTGCATCGTATTTATCAGGCGGCACTCGATGTGTTCACAGAGGAGCCCCCACCTAAAGATAGCAAATTAGTCCAACATGAGAATGTTACTGTTACTCCACATCTTGGAGCTAGCACAAAGGAAGCGCAGGTAAGAATTCTTGTGGACGTTGCCTCATTTGCATGTCATGTGAGCTGTTAACCTGAATACTTATATTTCAGGAAGGAGTTGCAGTCGAAATAGCCGAAGCAGTTGTTGGTGCACTGAAAGGGGAGCTTTCGGCTACTGCAGTCAATGCTCCTATGGTTCCTCCCGAGGTAAAAAATAAATAAAAATAATTGCTACTATCTATATATGCTTCTTTAAACCCCTTTCTCCGGAACTTCGTAAGCTGATACTAAAAATTCCCGATTTTCGTTATCAGGTCTTGTCAGAATTGGCTCCTTATGTTACACTGGCTGAGAAACTGGGTAGGCTAGCTGTACAGTTAGTTGCTGGAGGAAGTGGAATTCAATCTGTGAAGGTGGTCTACAAATCAGCTCGAGATCCAGATAACTTGGACACCAGACTTCTTCGTGCCATGATAACGAAGGGCATTATCGAGCCTATATCCGACTCCCATATCAACCTCGTCAATGCAGATTTCACTGCCAAGCAAAAGGGTCTCCGAATTAGTGAGGAAAGAGTTTTGGTGGACTCGTCATCTGAAAATCCAATTGACTCGATCCAGGTACAGGTAAGTAACGTGGAGTCAAAATTTGCGAGCGCTTTGACAGAGAATGGAAGCGTTAGCATTGAGGGGAGAGTTAAGTATGGGATACCTCATCTAACGCGCGTCGGATCATTTGAAGTTGATGTCAGTCTGGATGGAAATCTCATACTATGCCGTCAAGTAGATCAACCAGGAATGATTGGACGAGTCGGAAACATCCTTGGAGAGCGTAATGTTAACGTGAGCTTTATGAGTGTGGGAAGAACTTCTAAGAGGACAAAGGCCATAATGGCAATTGGAGTAGATGAAGAACCTGATAAGGATACACTCAAGAAGATTGGTGAAGTGCCTGCAGTTGAAGAGTTCGTTTTTCTTGAACTTTAGAGAGTTCATTGTTGATAGCACTCGCATTTCTTGGAAATGAGGTCGAAGGGCCAAACTTTGTTGCGTGGATCTATGTCAAGAATAAATAGCAACTAAGAGGCAGATTCTTCCCATCTCCGTCTACTTGGAATTTTTATAATTGATGAAGTTGCCCTGTTCGTAATGAAGGGATGCACTATCATTGTAGAAGTTGTGTTGCAGTTGATGTTGGTGTTAATTTAAGAAGTTGAATGTTTCGAGTTAGGTGAAGTACTCTTTCCTTTGTATTTCTCTTTTGATCAAATTGTTTAAATATTGCTTTGGATTTGTTCAAATCCATTTTTATTATTGTCTGGTTTATCCTTTGAGCTCAAATTTAATGTTTATTTCAATATATAGATTTGTTTCTCTCACAAGATCCAAGCTGATAGAAGTACTTTTGTTTAAAGCGTGTATTTATTTAAGTAAACACTAATTATTTCCTATATATCTCCTTAAATAATATTTATTATAATTAATATATTAATTAAAGTATCACAACAAAATTATTTGTGTATCATATTATTTATAAATCATAACATTATGTGTGAGAATTACGTTTATTCTCTCTTGTTTCTTGTAATAATATTTCAAGAAGCGGAAGCAAAAATAGAAGCCTTGCCAAACGGGCTCTTAACGATGATGGTAAATAGTCCTTTTTGAAAGTAGCAGAGGAAACCTTCTATAGTTGGTAAAGGAGGTAAAATATAAATTTATATATTTAAAAATTAATGCAATCGATTAATTACTTGAGTCGTTGCGAAATTATTGTTCGTGGTATTCACACTTCTACTTGTCCACCAATACAATATTTTTAGACCAATACATGCAATCGTTTCACATTATATCTCCACTCTCCCACTAACAAAACTCGGGTTATGATAAGATTAGAATTATTACAGATGTCTAGAATTTGACACATACGAAAAGAATCAACCCCAAAATTTAAATCTATCTCGTGTAAGAAACAATAGACATTAAGGGAGTAAAAGTGACGAGAACTAGTGACTATCTAAATTCCTAAAAAATGTAGTAATTGGAGTAGATGACGAGAGTTACGATCTTGCCAAATATGATATCTATTATACTTATCCACCGAATTGTCAAGATAAGTAAAATTTATTTAATGCATTTTTGCATCTATGTTCAACTCGAATTGGAAAGGAGACCTTAATTATTAAAGATTGGAATTGGTATTTAAAAAAAATGAAAAAATTATGTGGCTGAAATTTCAATTTTAAAGGGTACAAATACTGAAATACAATTTCGAGGAGCTCTTCTTCTAAAGCAAACCCTAGCTCTAAATTATTCGTAGTGTGCACAAGAAGAGCAAACATAAAACCAACCGATCGGTTCCCCTGAGAAATGGCCGGTGCCGGAATTCACCCATACCACCAGCAATGGCCACCAGGCGCCGCCCCTCCGACGGCTACCATGGCCGTTCCTCCTCCTCCTCACCCACACCCTCCTCCAATCCCCATGGATAACCACGCTCTCCAGTCACCCTCGGATGAGGTACGTACAACAATTTCAACTATTCCTTGTTTCAATTCGAACAATTACGATGGCGTTAAGTTCAATTTTTTGGTTGATTTTTGAAGGTACGGACGATTTTCATTTCGGGATTACCGGAGGATGTGAAAGAGAGAGAGTTGCAGAACTTGCTGAGATGGTTGCCGGGGTACGAGGCATCGCAGGTCAATTTTAAAGGCGAGCATCCAATGGGTTTCGCCCTTTTTGCTACTGCTCAGCATGCACTTGCTGCCAAGGACGCCTTACAGGTAATTTATTCTACTGCATTCAATTAACTCGCCCACCCTGTCTCTCTCAATTTAATTTTTTTTTTTTTTTT